>JAIPRK010000586.1:0-170282 GCA_025469195.1 Chaitophorus viminalis | reverse complement strand
CTGTTTTAAATTTAAATTTTTACGAAATTGCATTATAATTCAATTTAAATATAAAATACTATATTATTATATACACATTTTAGACAAACATATTAACTCCATTCAGAATCGTTATTCGTATACAATGCTATCTATCATAGCATTCAAATTTAACAAATCCATTGTAATAATGACCTATCCTATAAACGAGGTACACTCCACCCCCAACTGTACAGCAAAGCGAGGCCCACCCGTTCTTTTTTTTCTTCTTTTCTTTCTTTTCAATATCTTTGCTGCGCACAAGCGATATATTATTGTGTGTGTATTTTATTATTATGTTGAACTGCGCCGCCGTGCGGGATTACGACGACGAGATGATGACCAGCACGAACACCGTCGTCGCGGCCCGTGCAATGTCGATGAACCGACCGACAACCGGAGCCGTGAGAGAGAGAGAAAAATGCACCCATAGGCGTTGTGTGGTACCTACGACGTGCACGCGTAAACGCACTGTTTATTATTTTGTTTGTTTGTTTTTTTTTTCTGCGCAGTACACCTAAGTAATAATATTATGATGCGTACATGTGTATTTTATAATACGGTTTATACCTTACTATTGTATACCGCGCGGTAACGGGTCGTCATCCTATAATAATTCGCATTTCGAGTCTTGATGTCATTATTCGCCGCTGCTGTTGCTGGTGTTATTGTTGTTTTTGTTTTCATCGTCGAATTCCAAAAAATAACTGGCACGATGAAAGAAAGAGTTGAATGAGTGGGCCGAAAGCTAATCAACCGGGAGACCTATGTGTTATTGTCGATTGTTAAGTATGGTTTCTCCATTTCTCCTTGCACGGCGGTTATAATATCGTGTTATGTACATTTACACGCATTATTTTTATTACTATGCTATTAGAGTTGCGATATGTTATAATATATTATACTGGTGTACTTGTACACGTGATTATCACAACGTTTATTGGTTGAAATCCTCCAAGTTCTACGTACTGTTACGATACGCATGATGTCGAGCGTATGACGCGATAGATAATCTTGACGATATTTGTGTCCTTACCGCAACGATAAAACTCATAAGGGTGCAAGCAAGAGGGGGTCGAATGGTGTGCAGTTGCACCCCCCCCCCAGCGAGTCCGTCATAGTTAGGGTTAGGATTTCTATGCATTTACATGTTATTCCACCCCCCTCCCCATTAGCCGGAATTGCAATTGGTTGTCTGCTATATGTCCTGCACGATTTGGCTTGTTCTCGATAGAAGAATATATGAATTTTTTTTTTTGCATATTTTTACCTATTTTTAACATAATAATGCATATAATTACGTGTTTAGAGTTTTTGAGAATCAAACGAATTTGAAATGGTATTTATTTAATGAACGCATATAAATGTACTGAAATGATCTTAGTAATGAAAAGAATGGTAGGAATTTAAAAGTTCAAAACATTTTAAACAATTCAAATATTATGAATGGTGTATAAGAAACGGAAAATGTTAATATTACTTTAACTCCAGGACAAATTGCATAATTTCAATAACACCTTGTTTTTACGAAACATAGGTATTTTAATTGCCTATTCATAAGTTTTATGAAACGAAATTATAGTCAGTATGAATTCAGTCCATTCTTTGTTCCAATTATCGGAAACAACGGATAATTACAGCATGCATTCTTACATATTTTTGGAATTTAACGGAATTTTTTACAATTTGCATATATATATACACATCCTAGCCTAGTCATAATTACCTAATGTTATACCATAATGTATATTAAAATGTTATAAAACTAAAAGGTAAAATCGTACTGAAGAACGTGCAATTTTATTTATAACTGATACCAATACTTAATAAATATAGTACAAGTAATGTTAAGCTGCACAAATAAAACTTGAAAAATTAAAATACTATATTTTTTGTCCACAGAATCATATTTTATACGAGATGAAAGTCGTATGATTGTTGCTACCAATATTGATAATTTTTATTTATCAGCTGATCGAGTTGATATATTTCAAGGTATGAAGTAACGAAAAAAGAAAATAATTCACGCAGATACACAATGTAATCATATAAAATATATACCTATAAGTATGTATATTTAATGCTCTTCGGGGTCTCATTATCCGTTTATGTAAAAAGTTGTTTTGTTATGTTTCGTTTAAAATTTGTTGTTTCTTTTGAATTTTTGAATTTACATATTACACTAATAAATAAGTAGATACCTAATTCTGTTACGGAATTGAAGCCATTGTATGCATATATAGGTAATACCTATAATACTTTTAATAGTGTAATAACTAATAAGTATTATACATACATGTATATAATTTTTTTTGTATTTATTGTTTGTTTTTCGTGGAACGTATTTTATTTTATTTTGGCTATTTTTTATGTCCATGTATATAGTAAGACTAAGTCCAAATAATTCGCTAATGACCAATAGAATTATAGGAATTATTTTCAAACGCGGTCTATTGTTTCGTGTTAAAAAAATATTCCTTGCCCAGTTAATATAGAATGCATGGCCAAAAACATAATAGGTATGACATATTATAAAAAATATTGCTTTTTCAAACTCTGCGACTATTATTGTCTCGAATGTCATTGGTTAATTTCCTGCAAAATATTCTTGAGAGCATGATGCACTAATTAGGACCATGTATTATATTCATTCAGTCATGCCATCTTCCCCATGACTTGTATTTGATTTGCAGCGTCACCACTGTTGCCCACAATGCTTCAAAGAGTGTATAGTTTAGAATATTCCAGTTTTATGTTTCTAAATGATAGTTCTATATTTAAATATTGAAGTCACAAATGAAAATATATAGTTAATGTTTAACGTTAAAATTATAAATGGTAAAAATTCAAATGAACAGTATACGCCCGGTAATTATATAAATTATAACTTATTATTACTATTAAAATATTGGCTAGCTGAAAGTTATTTAAAAAACGTTTTATTCATTTAGATAAATTATTTTTATTAAATATTTACAGTGTTTAGGTTTTTAATTAACATACGCTTAGGATGCATAAATTGAATTGTTGAATATATTTTAAATAAATATATATTTATATCGTGGATAGAAATTATCAATCGGTGGTCAAATTTCTATTTATTTTATGTATTATATCGTATTGAAATTGTATCATATATCTGTTATAAAATTATAATTAATGCTTTTATTTACTTGAAGATTTCATTTAGAAGAGTTTCCACCAATATTTTAGTTAGTACCTAATGAGTAGTTACATTTTTTGTTATTTGTTTTTATAGATTACTATGAAAGTTATTAATTTTATTAGAACATAATGTATGGAATCTAAATAAAACTTAAGACAATAAACACTGTTGTTTGAAAAATGAATTGCTAAAATAATTATGTCCTCCGATTTTTTTGTATTTTCTTTTTATTCAAGAATCCTAAATATATTATATTTTATAATCTCCACTTTCAATAGCATATTAAATCCAAAAATCGTTTACAATATATTCAACCAACACCCATATAAAACTAGGTTACAATTATTTGAATATTTTGTGAAAATTTAAAAATTGAATAGTCTTAATTTACATTTAAATATTATTGTTTGGACTTCAGCCATAATCAAAAATTAAAGTTAAGTGTTTCCTAATTTTTTTTTTTTTAATCGTATGCTTGGTCGACTTTGATTATCATAAGACTAACGAGACATTATCGTTAAGTGCATACGATAAAAAAGTGCCTTCATAATATAAATTTTACAAAATGTTTAAATAATATTCTTGGCACTTAAGTACGCTATTTGACTTTCGTTATATACTATTAATATAATTGTATTCAGTGACCATCAGTGTGTAAATGTAATATGTATTTAGTTTGGTCGTATTATTACTAACAGTATAGAAAAAAATAGGCTGAAGTATTCGTTTAGTTAAGTTTACCGTTCCAATATACAATTATTATTACTGAAAATATTACTGACAGCTATATTTTTTTTTTTTTTTTACATAAAATACATTAATTTAATTAAATTTGTTATCGTTATAGTTGATGTACTTTGAACAATATAGGTAATTGAGCTGTTTAAAATTATTTACTACCTAGTTAAGACATTATTGCTTTTTGTTATTGACTAGAAATGGTCTATTATGATGTAATCTTATTATAATTTAAATGCTTATAATATATAGATGTGGTTCAAGTATTAGATAATCGACCATATATTCGATTTTTTATTAAATTTTATGATAATAAACGGGTTTGGAACCCTTTTGAAAATGTGTGTATTTAAATATTAAAAAAAGTGTAGATAATATAAACAAAATATATAGGTACCTAATGGTGCAAATTAAATCATTATGGGTCCATTTTCTGTAGTTTACAAAACTATTATATTTATTTATTTGCGGGTCAGTCTGGAAATAAACGAAATATATTTTGTTCGGTTTCGTTTGCTGGTATTTATTATTTTTACGGAACACCAATAAATCAGGTATTATAATTGACAATTGTTCAGACGTCGAGACAGCCGAATACCATGCGGCGTTTGTGTGTATAGATTATGAAAACAAAAATATTCGCTGGTTCCTTCGAGTACGCCGCGACGGCGTCATTGTTGTTGGCGAATTCCTAGAAACTGGCCACCGCGCGCCGCCGCCCCGTCTCCTGTACAGAGAGGAACTGAGGAATGCTAATGTTAATTGAAATTTTGTTGTACCGATGGAAATAAATATGTATTATATAAATATTATGGAAATACATGTAGTATATTTCGGTTGTTCCGTTTCAATTTTTTGCAATAAATTCTCTGTCTAAGGTAAGCTTTAAGGTATAAGAATGTATCTCATCTATATACTATTTAAACGATTATGCAGTAATTCCTCCGACTTTTTATTTTTAAATAATTTTTGTAACCTATGTATCTTCTCCTTAACGTGTCCACATTGAAAAGATGTTTTTTTCATATCACCTTTTTCCTATTTTTACATCATCTTACATTCGCTTAGACAACAACCCGGCATCTATTTTCTCCGAGTATGAATTTTTCTGGATTAAGAACTATTGCGTATAATAGTGACTCTTTCGGTACACCCCTATACTTCTGTAGGTTCTCCTCTTATCAAGCGACAAGCTATACCAATTCTTAATCTACAGTTACTGGGTACTCAATATTCGTTGCGATTTTTGGACGGATATTTTTCCGTTGGTCTTATTGCAAAGTTGCTAGAATTGTTTCACGATACTAGCCTTTAATTGAATTTATATTCTAGCGATGTTGTTTTAATATTCATTCCTATCTACTTTGAAGTGGTTTGTAATTTGTATCCATTGAGTGGGACTAGTTGGTATGTTCTCATCATTTACTTTAGGTGTTTCTTGAAAATCGCTCGCCTCGGTTATTAAATAATAAATTATAATTATTATTATATAAAATGTATGTGTTTGTGCACACAGAGAGAAAGAAAAATAGTCGTGGACGACTCTCCGCGGGTAGTGTCGGCATGTCGTCGAAAAATATGTATACACCTAAATGTGTATTTATTTACTTATCTTATATATACACAAACATATATGTAAAACATAAATTTGGTTATATTTATATATGTATATATAATACATGAATTAGTTATAATTTATGGAAAGGATGAGAAAAACAAAAAAAAATCAAGTGATTCCCATAAAACACCTAGTTCATTCCCTGTTCAGTATTATCTAAACGCTAAACGCCACAACGTTACAAAAGATTATAAAAGTGTTACATGGAATATAATATCATACTATGTATATTTTATGCATATTTTATTTGCCGGTCCGGTATCTGACCGACTGCCCTAGGTGGTAGTTGTTTATAGCGTGATTGTACTCAAGTTTAAACCCATCTCGGGCCCGCTTTCTTTTCTCTTTTTGGCGGGTTCCGGTATAGTCTCCGAGTTGTAATAATGAAAAAAGTCATGTAAACGGACTTCTTGGTTATCTATAATGTATATATGTATTATATGTGTATAATTTATAATGATACAGGTATAATATTGTGTATTTGTGTTGGCATTTTTGCCGCCTTCATGGTCTATCTTTCTTGCAAGAGCCGCTTCAGTCATTCACCATTTTTTGTTCAATTTTACGTTATATTTTTCATTTCGTAATGTATTTTTTTTTTTTTTTAATTATGACTGAAAAAAGGAATGTATTGTTTATATTATGATACACATGATAATGTTGATAATTTATGATAATGTACGTACAGTACATGATTTCGATCAGAGTGATTGATCCGATACATTCGAACCTGATGCTTTTCTGACAGAAAATTTTATCTAATTGATACTTTGGGGGGGAGGGATCATTATTTTTGTTTTTTTGCTGTTTTTCGAAATAATTGAGAAAAATCGTGTGTATGAATTGCAAAAATTGTATTACAATATTATTTCTTTGATTGTAATTTTGGTTTTCATACGATTACGTATCTATACGTACGAATATTATTGGCATTTTATAGATATTTCATAATCTTTAAAATGTCTTAATGACATTTATGTATACGTAGTCACTAGGAATTTCCAGTTAAAGGTGAAACCTACCTTATTTAAAATTTTTCTGCCATACTACCTATACCTATAATATATATTATTTATCTTTATAAACGTATCCACTCGAATTCTTTCACTCAGAGTCGATTTTCGATAGAAATATATGGTACATTGGTCTCAAGTTTAAATGACCAATACAGCAATGTCTTATTCACCCATTCCTATGTTTCGCCTATACGTGATGAAGTCTTAATCCTTTTTTTTATTTAAATAATTTTATATTTTGTTTATCTTTTTCCATCTGTGAACACGATTTCTACCACAATGGTTGCTTTAATCATCAACTGTTTTGTTTCTGATGGAAAATATTGTATATAGTTATTGAATTTTTTTACAGCTTTCTAAGTAATTGAGCGACAACTGTTACAAGTACAGATTTTTGTCGAAACCGAATTTTTCTGCTGTGACCCGCAGAGACTTGGGATCACAGGGTGCTGTCGATATTCAACATTTTCAACGAAAATAAGTTTAATTTGTATGTGATACAAAAAAATTGAATATGAATACAGTACAATAATGTGTACGATAATCTTTAAAACATTATATTACGTAATTCGATGTTTCTTTTATGCTAGCCAATATTGATAGTTATTGTATAGGAATACTTTATATTATCATACGATCACGCCACTAGATTTTCTTTTATTTTATCATGAAATAATCGAACTAATTAATCATCAAACATTTTAATCAACTATTATTACACCGATATGATTGACTTAATAAACGATGAATAAAATATATGATACTTAATAAAACAAACATAAAATTAAAAGTTTGAAATTTGTTTGCTTTATAAACCTTATGTAGTGAGATTTAATTATATTTTTTATCTCCAATATCTTATATTATAAGGAGTAATTGGACTAGTAAGAAAAACAAAAATATAATGGCCTTTGTTATCATCGTTATTATTACGTAGGTAATAATAATGTGTTATTTAGATGTAATATGAATTCTTTAGTTTTATAAAATATAGCACTGAAACGGTATGTCAAGAACAAAATTATTTTGGACCTATTATTTTGTTATGTATGTGTAATTAAATTATAAAATGAGAAGTAGTAATATTTTATAGTTTTATTTTAAGACCAAGCATTGACTACATTTAGATTTAGACAAAGCATTTATTGAAATATGAAAGCTTTCATGGATTGATATCACAATAGTATTTCCAGATCAAATAAATATAAATATTAAAATATTCTATTCAATATAAGAACTATAATTTCATTCAAGTTTGAAGTTACACTAAAAAGTTAAATATTTTTATTATGTGTTCATTATAACGGCATCTAAAAACGTTTAATTATTAAAAAAAAAAAGTTAATTGGCCATTTTGTAGAATATATTTTTATTAGATATCAAACACATACTTGTAACATTAATATATTATATAGGTAATCTTATTTTTTAATTTCTCAGTAATTTATAAGTCGTAGGTAATTTTTACACCATTATGCGACTTACGCAATAGGTATAAAATATTAATATAAGAAATGTTAGTTCAAAAAAAGTTTTGTTTCAGAACTTATATTAGAGTTAGGTTACGGAATATATATATTTATATATTTGTATTTACAAGTACATTATATGTAAAACGTATGCATAAATGGACGTACGTTCCAAATGTCAAACACTTGAATGGATCACTTTGTGTTTTTAATGAGTGCTATTTTATTATTTTTTTTTTTTTATTTTCGGCTTACGAATTATGCAGGTGATTCGAGCAATCAGTAAAGGTTTCGATTTCAAACAATTAGACCTTCAAATATGGAATTTTTATTAATGATATAATTTAAATGTGCTAAAAGACCTCTAGACGCGAAAACTATGCCCTTGGAAATTCAATGTTGTTAGCAGTTACCCAACGGATGTAACTACTTTTGTTGTGTCGAATGATAAATATTGACTATTATATATTATATAAATTGTAATTGAAATAATGAAACAAAATCCGTTCTCGAGTGTAATATTCGGTAAGAATTGTCGATGTCCAATATAATGTGATTTTGTATTCATTTCATAGACATTTTTGTATTTCATAGATATTGTAAGTAATTTCTTAAATAAAGCGTTAGTTATATAAAATGTTATAATATCGGTGTGTCAATAATATTCATTTAGTATGTTATGCGCCTTTATGTGTACAGTATTTCAGATGTTATGACGAAGCATTATGTCATGTTATACTCATATACATATTACAATATTACATGTCTTGTGCATGCAAACCTTAAGCTTTATTTTATTTACTCTGTTATTGGCATCTATAATACTGTATTTTTGTGTTTTCTGTATTATTACGAGAAAAATAATAAACATTTTGTTTAAAAAATCAATTATTCGAAAGATGAACCAAACAAAAATATTGATTATCTGAAATAATGATTGGTTTTCTAATGATTTGTGTGATCTTTTTCGAGATTATTTTTTTATTATTTTTTCTCATCGAAAATATTTTTATTACAATTTTCTCATTTTTAGGAAAAACTATACAATACGTGTAGATTACCATTCCATATACGTTCTAAAGGTTCTGCTGTGCTTTCCGGAACATACTTCTCTGACAGTTTGAAAATACCCGTTATTACAAACGTTTTGTAAGTGAGCGACGTATACTATATAATCATTCGGTTTATTTAGTTATGTGTATGTAATTTGAATAAAATAGTTATCTCACTAAGGATAACATCTGCATAGTGATAAACAGACTAAGGTTAAACTTACTGCGTGCATACGAGACGCTTGTAGTATGTAATAGTCTAATAAAAACAATTTAAAAAAATATTACCATGTAACTTAGCGGTCAAATTTTTTTTAAACAACTTCTAACTTAATAAAGAGTAAAATATTTTCAAATATAAATGTAGGTGGTGCAAATCAATTAATTCGATGTGTAGTATATTAAGTTAATTTATTCCTTATTTAAATTCTAGAGATTAAAAATATAAAAAAAATATTTTTTTTTTTACAAATTATCATTTTTAATCAAAATGATCGGAATTATGATTAGGGAAGATTTTAATGCACTATTTCATGATTTCAGTAGAGATCATAGATTAATGTACATTAATATAGCATAGAATAAATAATACCAAAATATTATTCAGATAAAAAAATAATAATATTTTTTCCCAGACAAACTAGTAAAATTTAATTAAAAAATTAACATTTCTCTAGGTGAACTTATCTGAACAAGTTGAAAAAAAAAATAGTCACCTTTCTCAGCCTTGCGAATTATAATTGTACTTTACATAGCATTATTAGCATGCTATAATGTATTATAATATATTGAAACAATTCGTAACATGGTACACATTTATTTGCACATAAATGCATGTCCATGGTAATCTGCGCTGCTGTACCGGGTGGCTGCCCAGGCTTGTGTTCAACTGTATATATTAATAATATATGGGCGTCGTCGTTGCATATGGCCGCCTTCGCCGATAAGTCTATAGTTGAACGGCGATGGCTTCCGGTTCGGCTAGCCAAAAGTCGCCACGGCGTTTGTACTAGTCCGCTGTTGGGTTACGCGACATGACGTTATTAAATCGGCACATGTTATACGCCAAATGATAACCACTGATAACAGATGTACAACCGGCAGACCCCACAACTCGTCATTCGTCTTCCCCTCACTCACGAAAAACATTATTATAACTCTGCAACTACTGACATACTATTATTTGTCATATCGTACTGTTGAGCGACAAAATACTGTTCATATAATATATTATAACTATTATATACATGCCCGTAACGTTGTGTGTGTTTTGTTTTGTTTTTTTCAAACCGAAAAATAATGTAGTCTTTGTCGTGAATATTTAAATATTTGTTTTTTTTTTTTCAAGACCTACCGCAGTCCTAAGACTGATAATATATTATGTCTAGTAAAAACGCGCATAGCTAATAACCACAAATAATGATTTTCTTTACATTTATAAATATTACACCTTATCATACAAAATACACTTTTGTAGATTTAAATTCAGTATTAACATTTATCGTTATGCACAATCATTTATGTTTGATAAAAAATACACTTGCATATTTATTTAACTCTCCACACCTTTTAATTGTACATAATATAAAAGCAACCTTACACTCCTGGATTGTGATATTCCAAGAGTCAATTATATTTGTTGTTGTGACTATAATAATAATAATAATAATAATAATAATATAAAAAGAAAACGCTTCCATTGTATGTGATCTTATATATTTTTTAAGCTGTCTCGTCCTTGCTATAAATAAATAAATGCTCGTAACTCAATTTGCGCTTGAGCGCCTCAAAATAGTTATTTCGTCTGCAAAATATCATGTCCAAACAAAATTATTGTTAGATACTAAAATACATATTGTCATATTGAGAAGTATCCAGTTATAATATTCTGCATCATATGTGTCCATGGAACGCAAGAAAATCTGGATCGATATTATTGAGCACGATGTTGAAATTTAATGCAACATTAGCTTTCTTTGAAGGCGATGCGACCTCATTCCAATATATTTTCCAAGTTTATTAACTATGATTGATATAAAATAATAATAACCTTTATCTTTTCTGTGTGATAATCAATTTTCAATAGTGCTCGAAATTTAATTGCGTGAATGGTATATTATTACTAATTGAATAATAAATAATAATAAACAAAGAGACTGAAAAAAAATGTATTTGTATGTTTACGATATAACATATTACACGGCAGCATATATTTATATTTTAAAGTATTTCCTTATTATGATGGCAAAAAGATAATGATTTAAAAAGTTCTAACAAATTTTTTCAACAGGAAGTTAAGAAAAAAATTATGTATCAAAAATTACGTAATACACATATTTTATTGCCTAACATAATTCATATTGGTGCTGTAATGATCATCTATTTTTTCTAATCTTAATTTTATGACTTTTTTATGAGACTTATCTGAACTCGATTACATTCTAACAAATATTATTTCGTTTTTATGAATGAAACGTTATATATACTTTAGTATTAAAACATTCTAATAGTATACCTATTTAATTCAGATTATTGAAAAAAAGAAATTTCTCGTAATAAATTGATAACAAAAAATATAATATCATCGCCGGATGTCCGAAGATTTCATTTCTAAATGCATTTAGTATTGAAAATACACATTTAACTATAACAATATTATATGCGCTTTACTATGGTTGTTTAAAATATTGAATAGTATATTTCATACGAATGATTAAATCAATATCATTTATTTGTTGCGAGTATATAATATATTATATAAATTTTAATTTTGTATACGTATAATATACTTAGTTAAATATTAAACTTTTAATTTCTATTAAATGTATACATACTTTTTTAATTATGGTATTATTACGGAATTGAACATTTCTAATGAGAATACGTAATCAAACCGCCATAATGTTTTTCGTTTCAGTGTCCTTATAATTCTAGGTATTGTAAAATATGAGCTAATATATTCATATCCTCATTCTTATAAAAGAACAGGCATTTTTACGTACCAAGTTTTGGACGATAAAATTGAATTTTTTTTTCACACAATTATTTCAAAAACATGCCCGAGTGTCCATTATTTGCAATTGTATCGCTTATAACAAAAAACCTGTTGTTGAATAATATTTAAGAAGCTGCGAGGATTTTATTCGACAAGTCGGCAATTTTACCGTAATTCGTTTTTATGTTTGGAATGTACGTGTAAAATGATTTTTGACTGCTGTATGCGATAACACCGATCATTTTATTTTATACGAGTATACCATTATTATTGTTATATTGCCAGTATAAAGACTATAAAGCGTTCATATTGATATACTGCGTTATCGAAAAGTAATAAAAAATACTATCGCATGGTATATGCCAAAAGCCTTGTACGTTTTGTGTGAAAACGTGAGAGATAAATGTTCAGGAAGATCCCCAAACGATAAGACATAATAACATGTATTATCAATAATCAGTTGTTGTGTATGCTTGTCTGCATGCTTCTTTATGGACCCTTTTAGAATCTGTCGTACAGCATTAAAATAAAGAAACAGGAACTACGTTGTCAGGTGGTCATGCGTTTCTTAAATTTCGTCAGCAGCGGAAATTTCGTTGGGAACTACGGTAAAATTAATACTGTTTGAAATAATATATATTCACCGATTATAGATCACGAGAATAATATTGGTAATATATATAGGTATATATAGGTAGTAAGATATCGGTCTCGTAAATAAATTATATAATTTTTACACATTACACAAGTATGTGTACCGAACAATTTGTAAATATAATAAATTAAAATACTATCACATTTCATTTGAAACTGCGCACGGATGAAGTCGGGTAGATAATATTCAGCTAATATATTTATATTGCATATACAAGAATGTGTGTGTCGTACGAGGAACGCATTAATAATATTTCTTCTCTCCCAGGGGTAGTAATGTATATATTATTATGATGACTATTATGTTATGATTTCATATCAACATACTCGAATAGCTTGGTTATTGGTACTTGCATTTTTAATCTCATACGTAAAATATTTACAATGTATATATTTATTTTCTATACACATATAGAGTATTTAAGATTTAAATTATACGACTTATTTATTTTTATTTCAACTACCTTATACAAGAGTATTATCTGAGCCCCTAGCTATATTTTTTTTTATGTTCATTTTTTAATTGCTTTATTCTCACGAACGTAACACCTTCACGGCAGAAATGTACACAGAACCGGAAGGAAATCGTATCCGCCGTACATTAGAGGTTGCGTACCTATGCCCATGCGTGTGTATGATCATATCGATACAACAATCCGATCGGTCAATCAATTGCGACGGATCCGTTTAATAAGACTTCATATCTTTGCACGAATCGACCTAGATTGACATCAATGGTAAACCGACCAGAATACTGGACACATGAATAGAAATAGCTGCCTTACCTACTGTTTTGAAGTGCCGAGTATGATCCACATTAACTTGTATGTTACCCGTGACTGGTGTGACGTACGCGGACAAGTAATTATAATTATTTAATTTTACATCTACATATTGGGATTGTATTCGATTTTTGTTCATATGATCAACAGATCAAATATACAATAATAATAATAATAATAGTATTATAATACTCATCATCGTTGTATAATAATAGATTTGACATACACAAAAACACGTTCGCATATTAACTTTTATAATTTATAAGTCTATATATACTTCTCGACCTTATATATTTATGCAGACCAGTACACCATACTCGCCTTGCTATGTTTCTGTAATCGTGGTGCTGTTGATGTGGCACTAGAGTTAATATTTCCTAAGGAATGTTTTAGGGCAGTGCTTCTCAACCTTTTTTGTTATAGGATCCCCTAAATTTAATGTAAAACTGTCAAGGCCCCCTCAATCACAATCATTAATTATTTTTCCTTAATAATACACTAAATTTACATGCACTATTTCACACAAATAAATTATTAAAATATAAATAAAGATAAACTTTCCCGATGTAATACATAATGATTAATCATATGGTCGGTTATAATATAATATATACGTTATAATAATGTTATATTTATATAATAACTAAATAATCGGAAATATTTTTAATTAAATACATATTTCAAGGCCCCCCAGTCATATAGCCATGGCCCCCTAGGGGGCCGCGGCCCCCAGGTTGAGAAGCACTGTTCTAGGGAACAAAAAATATTCCCTTATCTCTCAGGAAATTCAGATGAAATTGTTTAATTTTATATCGTTTGTTTCATGAATGAATTAAAAGTTATTTTTATTTTTATTTTCTCCAAAACAAAGTGGGTATTTAGTTTAGATTTTTAACTATTATTCATCATCATTGTTACAGTTATAAAAGTATTAATTAAGAATGTACAAACCCAAAAGTCTTTTTACCTGTATTGTCCTATACTGTTTTAAGATATAAAATATTTGTTACTCGGATCGTTTACAACTACAATTTGTCCATTTACTACTATTAAAGTTTAATCAAATATTAAAACATATCATAAACAGTGTATACAAAAAATTATAGGTAATATTCCCATAAATATCTGGCCTTGAGAATATTCCGGGAATTTTTTTCCAAAACTATAAATGCTGAGAATTCGCACATCACCGGTCGTTGTGCCGCTGATTTTTTATACTATACGAAATAAAACACTGCGTATCAATGACGATCAGTGCGGTGACATTCCTAAGATTACATCACGTCCGCCTTGATTATTTTTTCATCAAACCGTTGGCTGCAGCTATAATGGTCGTTGATTATTATTTTAAAACTGTACTCGCCTGCGCGCATAATATTTTGGTGATCGTTATTAAAGAGACAATCGATTGAATTACTCTCGTGACGGTAAGGAAATAACACCTCTCCCTCCCGCCACCGATCACTTACTCTAACAGCAGTGTGTACGTTAGGTAGAAAAAAACGCTCCATATAGAGGACGTACTGTTGACTGTCAGTTTTATTTAATTGTGCAAGATGGACAAAAATCAATGGTGGTCATCCGGGTATTGCTCTCGTCCGACTTACCTATCTTACTTCTATTTAAGATTTTATATTGTATTACTGCACATAACTGAATAAGTGTATGCTTAACTCTTACAAGTCACTTTGAACTGTATCATGCTGTAGGTATTTACAATACATATTGTATCGTATAGCAATAAATACATATATATATATATAATAGTTCAGCAGTAAACAATTGTATATTTCTTCTGTTAGATCTGTTCAATAACCTATGTGTATAAAAAAAACATACTGTACCTAATTTAACAATGATTACATATAACCTTATACTATTGTGGCCTATCTATTTAAAGAACATCTAATATATATTAAATAATAATTGTTCTTATTATATTAATATGTGCTATACATTAATACATGGCGTGAACTTTTGTCCTTTCTGCAAACACAAGATTATTGAAATTATTGAGTTTAAAATAATGATTTATATATCAGCTTTATTTTCACTCGAATTTTGGTCCAACCTCAGTGGAAAATAGCTCTATGTTACTTTCAATTTTGATGTTAACATTTCATTGGATTATTTGTAGATATTTTCACTTTCTATAGTAATTACCCAAATTATTAGTCTTCAAATATTTCGTAACATTGTGAAATTGTCTTATTGTGCTGTATGATTGTAATACCATTTTAACAAGATAAATAATTTAATAAAGTTTATTCTTCTTCCAAATAAAAGCAATATTGTTTATTTCAATGTATCGTATTATTTATAAATGGCAATATTAAATTTCACTCGAAATAATTTCAAAAAAATTGTCCTAATGACTTTTCCCCGTTTAAATTTTTTATGAAAAATAAAAACACTAGCGTACATTTGGTTGGTATTATTGTAATGGTAATCTGTTCTAATTATTCACAAATCAGAGCATATGTATTATATGAGCAATGAATTGGACCAATTATTTATTTAAACCTTTAATTATAAGTATTTTATTTTACTGACGAAACACATTTTGTGTGAATATAGCAAAATTGCGTTTTGAATGATTTAGTTTTACAGAGAATACAATTAAATCATTATCAAAATACATTTTATATCCTTTTAAAGATTAGTATTTTAGACTTTTAGTAGTTCCATTTAGTGATTCAATATTAGTTACAAGTTGTTTTACGCAACGTACGGAACGGAAATATTTTATTGTAAAATAATAGTTTTCCATTTTTCTTAGGTTATATTAATTAAATGAATTTATTTATTCTTCATTTTGGTTATTTTTAAGTATTTTACTTGTGTAAAGGTTTAAATTATTGCTTATGTATATATTTTAAAAATTTAATTTTACTTTGATTTACTGGAGCATTATTCCAAAATATTTCATAGGATTTAAAATATTTTACCAATTACTAACCATGATAAGACCAGAATATTACGATTGTAAAATACGTTAAACTAGATTTATAATATAATTCCATAATATCTATGACTATAACAAGAAAACGATGTACCTCTACTAACTGTACTAAAATCTACAAATAATATAAAAATCATAACGTTTAATTACGGTATCAATCATCCACTGTTACAGTTATATGTAATACATCATCATACGTTAAATTCTCAATATAACCAATAATTATCGATAACAACCACTCAACATTGAAAATAAAAAAACTATTGCCATTAGTAAATGGAAAAAATGGTCACGGAAAAAACCAATGTAAAAAAACCAAAGATAAAACACACCACGGAAAAAAAACTCACGGAAATTAAAGTCCATGCGAGTGCCATTGTACTATTTTATATAAGTTTGTTGATTGTTGATTATAATATTGATTAACTCAAAATAATTTTTTTTATTCTGTGATACAATAGTCAGTGATGGACGCAGAGGTGTGTTTTAGGTTTTTAAACCCTCCCCGAAATATCAAGAACAAAAATTACATTACCCGACTTACAAATGTATTACAAATACATAATGGCCAAAGTACCAAGACGTATTGATATTATTTTGTAATGTTAATTGTAATGATCAATTAATACATGTGTGTATATACTATAAGTATCTAAAATAAAAAGTAATACAGTATATGATATTTATGAACATCCTAGTTTTCCAACTAGAAATAAAAACAATAAACAATATTTATATTTACATTTTTTCGGTGGCTTTTTTCCTTGATTTTTCTGTGATTTTTATTTTTTTGGTTTTTTTCCGCGATCCATTACCACTATTACCGTATCGTACATAGATTAATAAAATAATAAATTATACCTCAATAAATCAATATACATTTGTACATATTTTTAATCAACATAAAAGAATACAATTTATTTTTATTTATTTTGTATAAATGCTTGTTGTATTATCATAGGATAACTTATAAAACTGAATAATGATAATAATAATAATAATAATAATAATAATAATAATAATGTTGACTATCGGGTCATTAATAAGTCGATGTTCATGTGTACTAAAAAATTATATCTTTCTTTTTTAGTAAACCCGCTTATAGTCGATTACAAACGAAGATATTATATATTATATATAATTTATGTATACAATACAAAATGATGTTTGCTGGCTTCAGGCTTGAGCATACACACATATTACATTTTACCATACAAATACGTAGATTTAAAGTAGGATATAAAGAAGAGTATTATTTTCATACTAAACAACAACAATAATAATAATAATACCAATAATATAATAACGTTATGAAACTTTTTTCGTATGTTATTAATTTTCCATGTGCATAAACAAACCGTACAGTATTTAGGTCACCGTTACTAAACAATATAGGTCACTATAACACACCCCAACTGCCATGACAATTACAGCGATCCACGGTCGTTGTTAAATGTTGTGTGCGCGCGATTGCTTCATTACGGCCCACGCATATAATATTACATATAATCAAAAAGAAAAACAAAAAGTATATTCACTGACGATGAGATTATATCATCAATATTGCATAGAAAACTGGGACGCGCGGTTTTCTCGAAAAAAACTTTTTGTGCACATTATATAATATAAAATCGGTAAAATGATCGTTATTATATTATTTTTATTTTGCCAAAGCAACCCGACTGGCGACTATATGGTTATAATATGCTCCCGTTCTAAATCACTCTGCACAGTCAATGTGCCCACCAAGGTCACGTTTAATGTTGTGTCAAGTCAATGTGTCTTGGATACTCCGTTTGATAAAAAATTTTATATGGTGTATTTATGTATGCCGCCATATCGGGATTAAAAGTCTATAGCTGATAGAGTTGAGCAACCTAATACGGGTCAGAATTGGTTTTGCGTAGCGTTTCTTAAACTCTGTTTCGTATAGAACCCTGGGGTTCCGAGAAACTTAAGCGTTTTTTAAAACATTTTTAAGAATATTACTTTAAAAGAAAATACAACTTAAAACCAGTGGTGGCTAGTAAAAAGATAACTTGTTTGACGAGCATAAAATATTAAAATTGCGCAATACCATAAGTGGAATTTTGACGCAGTTCAAAAGATGAATATCTTCAATCACTACAAAACGCCGCGTGTTGGCACTTTTACCATTTGTAACCACTTTCATATGTAAAACGGTGTGCTCTGCCTATTTTATCAACAAAAACAAAAACTGTAGCAAACTTGATGCCTTACATGAGAATTCAACTTTCATCATTAAGTATACTTATAATAATATAAAAACCAATTTCATTCATCTCATTAAAACGTAAATTTAAAAGTACTATTTGTCTGTTATTATAAGAACTTTTGTTCAGTTCTGAAAATATTTTTTTAAATATAATTTTCGTTTCAAATAATCCTTATATAAAATCATGCATTAAAACAATTGAAACAAAGTAGGGGTTCTACAGTAAAAGTGGGTATTAAAAAAGTTTTCACGGATAAAAAACATTAAGAAATGCTGGTTTAGCGAATTGGCTTTTGGATGAGATTTTTCATATAATACTGATATAAAGCTACCTACCATAATGCAACAGTATACTATGAATTATGATAAATTATTAGGACAAAATTAAACTATTTGTTTTCGTTGTAGTATGAAACGAATTTTCGAAAAAATGAGATATTTAAGGTAGAATTGGAAAAATTTTATTCCAAAAACATTAATCAGAGAATTATTGATAATTATTACTTATATTGTTCGGAACAAAAACGGCAAATCACCATCTAGTACAAAATATATGGTAACAAATAGTATACGCATCATAATACTATGTACAGGTTCATTTCTCTCACCTCGTAGTTTTGGGCCCAAACCAATGAAAATCGTGCGTACCTACCTCATTTGTACCTGATTGTACATCAAGTCCCTTCGTTTGGACCCAAAATTCCGAGGCGGGGGTGCTGGGTAAATGGGCCTAATCAGTGGATTCTGCCTAATGTGGGCACCGGTTAGTATAGGCAAACTGGTCTGGTTCCAATACAAATGAATATTAACAAGGTTTAAAAAACTGCATAATATGGGCACTCGAAACTTCAGTTTATGTGGGCAATTTTTTTTTATCATATCGTTAGAATACACCCATATGTATTAATAAAAATGACTAATACAATCATATTTTGTCGTATCTATGAAATTGATCAATTTATCGAAAATTATAAAAATCATTACCATTTAAACTTTTGGTAATGGAATTTTGTTAGCTAAATGTATAGAAGTGTTCTTACACGTTATCTATAACGCGACAATGTCCGCATTTCAGTTTTAACGTGAATTTTAACGAGTCACTACATTTTTTGAAAATAATTCTCCCTTAAGGGAAAAATCGCTATTTTGGACTAAGTGAAATCACTTTTTCCAGATAGTTCTTAACGTAAAATGGCCAAAAAGTACCAAAAAGTGTATTTAAAAAAAAAAAAACATGTGCAAAATAAAAACTTTTTTTGATATCAAAAATGTTAACCGATTTCGGTTTGTATGGGCAATCGCTTGATGTAGGCTAACAGGGCTGGTCCCGGCGAGTCCACATTAAGTGGAATCCACTGTATATGTATATATAACATAAAATATGGGTAAGTAATTCAGCACGTAACCGTAGTACAGCGACCTTCAGACAAATAATTTTCAATAATTTTCTGTTCTTGGTTTGGTATTTTGATACTATATTAAAATTTAAACGTTATAAAAACATTATAAATTATAATCATCATGAGCGAATTGACAAAAACCATTGTAGGCGTATAAAAATAAAATAATTCCATGTCGAGTGCGGGCTCAGACATCGGTATGGTTGAGTATCGAAACCATCAAATTAACATGTGGCGCCCGTATGATGAGTGTTTACGGCGAGCTTCGCATTTTGAAAACGGTAGACATTTTACGTTCATCGAGCTCATCGTACGTGATTGATTACATGTATATTCGACTACGGCGGAAAACAACTTAAAGGAGCGTAACACGGCGTCTTGTTTACCGCGACAATTGCACGAATTCTTGGAAATGGACAACAGTCGCGGAGCACGTGATAACATGTTTGTCGACAATAATAAAACACTTGAAATTATCGAATGATTTCAAACAAATTTGCACATTTATTCGCCGTACCCGTTAACTAAACATGCGCGTGTCGTCAATTTTTGGAAATCAATTATTTGTATCTGCATGTATTGTATGTTTAATACATATTGAAATTTTCACCGCCCATCGATCAAATATATATATGCGCACGGTCATGAAAAATATATTGCGCGACCCGCTTTTTTTTCAACGTAATTTCAATAAACATAATAACAGTCGGACGTTGAAAAATCCGAATTTTCATTTAACTGTATGGATTTTAAACTTGTTATATTCTGTATGTTAAAAGAAGCGGTATAGTATAGAAATTTAAATGCCCTTCGAAATGATTAAATTAAATTATTTCCGTAAGTATCCAATAATGAATAGATATTATAAGTTCATTAATAATTTTTATTTGAAAATTAATTACGCGGAAACGGGCTTAGCTTGCGTTTTTTTTATTCGTATAATTATATTTTATTAAATTATATTAATAACGAGTAATTATTTTTAGCAAATTATAAATAATTTCACATTATATGAAATATTTTAGAAATTAACACACACTTTCAATAGGTACACGCACACATTTATGATAATTATTTCTTTTTTGTTTTCCCATGCGTATTGGATTGTAAGTGACGTAAATAGTTAATTAACAATACATAATATTTAGTTAGTATAATATTAGTTTTAATTACCTATCTATCTTAACAGGTCTTGGTTAAAAACTGTAAACCTGGTTTAAAATAAAAAATAAGTACAAATTTTAATTAGTTAACCATGTGGTCTCTCTCCTACCTCCTACTACAAAGGTAAAAAAGCGAAAATCAATTTTGCGCTTTTAAGCTGTTGGAAAAATAGACGATTTGCGCGTTTTGGATACCTCGTTTTGTATACAAGTGAAGAAGTAATAAGGAAAACAAAATAAGATTTTCATTAATGACTAAAAATTATTTATGAACGCAAGGTGTGGGAATTTGCTTTGCTAAATTAATACAATTCTATAGCCGCTTACAATTTTCTTTAGATCTCACGCAATCAATATAGCTGTAAAAATTGAATTTATAAGTATGAAATTTGAGGCAATTTCTTACACTACATAATATATATTTTATATACCTACATATATATAAACATCACAAACAAAGTGTAAACAAACCGACATGCTTAAGTATGGAATTCAATTCTCATGAAGTGATTATAAATGTTGAATTTTACTGATAAAGTAATAACATTTGAAAATTTTTATAAACGCATGAATAAATTCGATGCGTCTTAATATGACGGGAAGTATGGTTAAGTCTCTTAAAGTTAAACGCAGATATGTTTTAAAAAATTTTAATCTGGAAAAAACGGATAAAACAACTGAAATATCTCTATATCAATCTAGGATCTCTAATATCTTTGAAGGATTTAATAAAAGTCAAACAACCTAACATTCGAAGTTGCAGTTGTAATGTCCATAGTGATGCCTTGCAATTAAACTAATTTTAAATAATGGATCGTACCAAACAACTATCGAAATAAAAAATTCATATTCACATATAAGTGATCGGCTAAACATTGAGTCTCACGACGAAAATGATTTTCAGCATTTGATGATTAGGAAATTCCTATAAGTGCATAAACTTTACTACTTATTTCATAACGTATTGCTTTAATACGGCTTTGTCGACGATTTGTATACATACAGAATTAACAGAAAATCCTGATACATGTTTTTTATATAGATAACCATTTTTTGACACAACGCTGGAAATCCTGATAGGGCAGCAACTTGTAATGTAATAATCAGGGCTGTGAATTTAATGCACTTAAAATCCTTAAAAACGCATTGAAAATGTCAAAAAAATGCCATATACACTTAAAATAGTTTTTAATTTAATTTTTATATTTATATTGATATTATATCTTAGGTTCTGCGATGTATAAACTCGTCCTACGCTGATAAATCGATTTTATGTTTTCATGTAAAAAAAAAAAAAAAATGTATAACCTATGTATACGGCATTTCTCAATTTCTGTGACCAAACATCTGCTGTTACTCCACCCCTGAAGTGTCTATCGTCATGTAAAGTGTCTACCGATTCTATATTGGCTCAAAATTTCTAAATTATCATAAATTCTTGGATCGCTTTTCCAAATAGAATCTAAAAATAGCAGTGCAATTGGTCGAAAAAATGATAACACTTGTGTGTTTAGAGTTGCAGTTTAGCCGCCGTGTAACCTCGCAATTCGCATGGCTATTTTTTATCTACTATTTACTGCATATTTAGCTGCCTCACGCTTATGAGTGCACGTTGTAAACTATGTTGTTCTATGTCTAGGTATACTATATATCTGGTTTGGATAAAAAATTTAAAAATCCGCTTTGATAAAACAAATTTTCATGGCCAGAGGCCCATAATACAATTATTATATTTTTATCGTCGTGATTTTTCAATAATTGTTTATCATATTAAAGACTATTAACTTAAAGTTTAAGACTTTAAAAATAGTTGAATATCGTTATGACAGGTATTTCCCAAAAAAATATAATAGTTGTACTTGTAAATGCTGGAACATTGTCGCTAGCTTGTCTTGTTTATTACTATAAAGCAACACCGGTTCATCTAATACTATTTTAGATTAAAAATAGAACTAAGTTTAGGTACATCTGCGACCTGCGTTTGTTACGTACTTAAAATCAAGGCTGTACTAAGATGGATTTGGGATCAAAAATTGTACTCTTACTGTTATTATCGTGTTTGAGAAATACGTATACAATTGTGATGCTCTTGTAAATTCCTCATCTAAACCGTTTCTGCTTAATAAATTCTACATCGTCATGGTTTGTATTCAAATATTTTGAATATATTTTTAATCTCGGATACGAAAATCATATCATACTTAATTACAGGTCATGTTTATGAATAAGATTTTACCGAATAGCATATAATTTTCAATTGAATATAAGTAAATTGTCATGTATTGTTTTTTTTAATTAATTTGTCTAGGTCAATTGAAAAGATTAATTTATTTTGGAATACTATTGAAATATTACAAATCAACTTTTCACTATGATAAGGTCTAATAGCTAGACCAATTACCATATTTCTGGTGCGTTTACCTGCAGCAATAATATACCTATCTTACTAATGCAGGACATTCGCCCTGGGTCTCTACGATTATTGCGACCACTTCGTGAATGGACAGTTATTTCGTCCAAGGTACTATCCTGTTTGTTGATTAACAATTTCGTTATACTTCAGTATACAACACTAGAATATTATTTTATATTATCCGTATCATTCGCCACTAGCGGATTATTACGTGTATTTTATTTGGGTTTTCTCCGCAACTTCTTTAACCGACTCTTCCCGTCACTATTACTCGCATGGAACACACAGAACAACGAAAACACGTATTTCACGTTTGCACGTGCATATAAACAACGGTTGTGTACAGTTCGATTTGTTTTTACGTTACAGCAAGGTTTCAAGTCGAAAACAAAATTATAATAATAATATATTTTTGATTATTTTTAATTTTCTTGCGAAATCCTTATTAAATATTAGCTGCTTTGTGGTTATTTTAATACGAACCATATAATCAAGGCAGTCTCGCGTGCACAATTAAACATTCGTTTATATTTAATCAGTCTTATTTTGATCACTGATCACTAATCTTCTTACATGGTTAGTTGATCCGCAGTTACAAAATAAAAAAGTTTCTAGTGTTTATCTTGTGTTTGAGCTCTTTAATAATAGACAGTGAACTATGAAGTGTATATATTTTTACTGTCTAATCAAACGTTCATTGTTAAAATGTTATTTTAATAATATATTACTTCAAAACTTTAAATATGCTCAAGAGGTATTTATTTTTTTAAAAATACTTACTATATAAACATATAACCCTATAATATATATAATCATGTATGATCGTTTAAATATAATAATATTTTTAAGTACATAATATATCCGATTAATTTCATAGTAAATATTATGCAAACAAGTACGAATTCTCTGTTACATTAAATTTTGTGCAAATTGTCATACAATATGAAAAAATAAAGATACTTGATTTTATCAGTATAAAAAGATTTTATTCAAAACATACACTATATTACGTACACTATTATATTGTACAAATAATCAATGGGTTCACATTTTAATCACATTTTTAACGAATTCAACTTGATTTCACCAGGTATTTGACATTAATATTGCACAAACAATGTTTTGGTACTTACCCATCTATTATTGGTTAGTGCACACATCATTATCCAAAACATGTAAATCAATACTTATAGCCAACCATCTACGAAGTAATATAAATATCGTAGGTTTATATGAGAACACACGTATCATGTATTGTCACTCTCAGTACCGTGATTAATCACCTCCCGGTGCCCCTAATAGTCGGATGGGTGATCACAGGACTCTAGAGTCATTGTACATGCCTTCGCACACATACATTATCCACCAGTTAAACCCATATAGATAGATAATGGCTACAGTTTCCGAAGCCTATTATAAAAAATAGATCAAAAAAAAATGTAAGTAAGTATTATACACAAAACTGTTTAAGAATTGTGCACGCGTATGTTCAAATTGGAATACGCATACAGCGACGGTTCTGCACACCAACATTTTTTATGATTCGAAAAATGTGTATATCTGTATCGTGTAAATTTTATATTTCAATACGCCTTGTCCATTTGTTTTCAGGATCGCTTGAAAGGATATTCAAAAGTGTTGCGAAAAAAAAGTCTCACGATTAAAACGACTAGAAACGCCCCGTGACCTCGTGGACAGTCGTCTGTCGAGTATCGCGTTCGATTTAAAAAACAGACGTTGGTGTACTACTATTACTATTGCTGTTGTTGTTGTTCTGTTTTGTTTTAGAAGTGAACCGTCTGTAGGCGACTGGTGTATTGACCCAGGCCTAAGACGTGCGGTGTTTACTGCTGCAGCGGAAGTCGTCTCGTATTTTGCGAATAAAACCTTTTATTTACTACGGCGCTCGCCCTAACCATTCCCTGCACCGGTTACCGTCCGTCACGTACAATAACGATTTCCATTCATTTTTTTTGCTCAATACGATACGTGCGCACTCGCGTTCCCGTTTGTATATATGTTTCGATTGTTAGTATTGCCACATTACGCGTAGGTATACTCAAAAACATTCGGCAATAAGCGTGTTTTGACGGATATCTCGAGCTAACTGTAAATATCGTTTTCGCAAACACATTTACCGCGTTACTCCTGAACGCGTTAAGTGATTCCCATTAACCGTCAATATTAAGGCCATAGGTTACGGAGTTTACTATTTACAGATGCGAACGTGCGGTTATAACACCTGAATCTGATTAAAATAAGTACATAATTATGCGTAAGTACAGCTGTTGGTTGTATTATTTCAATATTTGACTACAAAAATACGTTGTTTCGTTTAGTGACCGTATTTATATTACAATGCAACCTCCTTAAACAAATACCTCTAAATAACGGACGCATCCAAACAGCAAATATTTTTTTGGGAATGAGGACATTTTTACTATACTTATCCAAAGGAAAATCTCTAAGTACGTGACACTTGTGGTGTCTTAGTTATTGATTTCGATCGTCTTTCCGTACATGTTGAATAGGTAATTTTGGAATTATATACTTAGATAAAAGTCTACACTCTTGATTTTATTAAAATTATATCGGATGAACAGAAATGAAAGGGTTATACACAAATAAACATTTCTTTGAGATAGATACAGAACGCTTCATTTTTCTCTAGAATATTATATTATATATTTAACGCCTTGAAGGCAAATAGTACAGTAAATTAAAATTGTACATATAATAGACTTAATTATTAATACAGGTATTTACAGTAAACAAAAAACACAAAAAAAAACCAATTAAATATAATCGATTTCAAATAATTTATGTCATTATACAAAAAATATAAATCTTTAATTTGATTACAATTCATAATCATAAAGTTAATAGGACTAAAACGACTGTAATTTTGACAGTGATAAGAAAGGAAAAATGGAACTTTAATTCTAGAACTGAAAGTTGGAACACTGAAGTATATACCTCCTATAATAGTTCAGATCAATCAATGTTATTATTAATAAAGTTGTAGATAAAACAAATATCGAAATATTTTCTTCTTATTGATAAAAGATCAATGCTTGATTTTAACGTAAATAAAGAGTTCGCGTCAACTATAGATTATTAAATTTAAAATAAAGCTTTCGAAAAAAGTTATTCTGGATACGTTTAATTTCGTTAATTAACATAGACTAAAAGGGATTCCATATAATTGATCCGTACTCTAAAATTGGACGCACTAAGGCACAGTATAGTACTTTTAAACAAGCTGGGTCGTTGAACTCACGAACATTTCTAACCCTTGGATTCGGATTGATTTACAATATATATATATCAGTGACATGTTTAATAAAGGAAAAACTATTCGAAAAAGTTATTCCTAGGTCTTTGACTTGATTTACTAAATTCAAATTTTTGTTATTTTATATTTATCTTATAAGTAACATTTATTGGATGTTTGCTACGTAAAATGTAATTTGAAAACATTTATTAATATTTAACGAAAGCTTCACACCAGTTAACACGATTATCTAAATCCGCCTGTAACTTAAAACAGTCATTAAACTCATGAATTACTGAATATAATTTTAAATCATCCGTAAATAAAGAACATTGGCGTTGTCTAAAAACAGATTTTATATCATTAAAAAATAATAAAAATAGTAAAAGAAATAAATGCCCTCCCTGTGGTACTCCTGTATATGTTTCAAACATTTTGTCAAAGTTTATAAATTAATCTATTGATGTTAACTGAATAAAATACCTTATTTAGGTCAGTGTAAATCGAATCTACTTGTCCACCTGTTTCCACAGTATTCAAAAATATAAGAGTAATAGTACAAAAGATTGGCAGTAGTGGATTTACCTGGTCGAATGCCGTGTTATTGATCGATAATTATTGGATCAAATGTATTAAATAATATGACGGGCTCTAAAAACGCTCTAAAAGTTCATCTATATAATAATACAAATAATCCATATCATAATTATTATGCATATTGCATATAAAATTATGTATACATTGGTATAGTTTTAATACTGACGTTGCACTCTGCTTCTCACTCTGAATAGAGCGAATGCCTGCGAGTATCGGACAACATATTTTCAGCGACCGATATATAGTGTCCGAGGTACTTGGATGTTTTAAAGCGTGTTCTAACCACTGTTTCGCTATAACCACATAAGCTTTTAACGGATACAATAACAAAACACGCCTACACAGTACACAATACCTATATTATAATGTAATACCTGAACACACACACGTGTCCGACGCACGTGCGTTGCGAAGCCATCATCTTGGACGTTCGTCCGCGTGATAAAACGGCACGCGGCATCCGCGCAGGTATGTCAACTACGTGCCCACGACGACGGTGTTATGCTAGGGATGTATTTGAGGGTGCACGCCGCCGTGTATACCCATAGCAAAATTTGTGAAGCAACGCGTGTACACAAAAATATAAAGTAAATAATATTATTATATCATGTTGTATGTGTTCGGTGGGTATACTACGGAATCACCTATATTATAGTGTTATAGAAAAACCTCCCTGATTTGTCGAACTCATAAATATCAAATCAAGTCAAATATCGAAAAGTTAGTTTTATATTTAAAAATTGTACGCATAATGTCATTTTGTTTTAATTATTTTTAAAAATTATTATTATTATTTTTATATATTATGAGTATAACACTGATTAAGCCTGTTTCGTTTGTCATCATCCAACATCATCACGTAAAGAGTCAATATGTCCTGGATTGGCTGGATTATTATTAAAATTCCTCGACAACAAACGCACAATGTTCTCCCAACCAAGCCACGATAAATACTAATAATGACATAAATAAAGCTTTCTGTCGATAGAAATCCCATTAGTTTATCTCAACCTGAACCTCAATTACAACCTTATTAAACTGGAGAGCTTTTTCTGCCACACCTCGTTGATACATACTATTATTTATTAAATATAATAAATATTGTCTAATATTTAGTTAATTTTCAAAATAATGATGTTCCTGCGCGGGTGGTTGAATAGTCTTGAAACAAAGCCCCAATCATGACTTAAGTTTAAAAGTTCAGTTATTATATTTTTTAAAGTGTTAATAATAAACAGATTTAATAGCATTTGCTAACTATTATATGATACAGGTAAAAATAGCTAAATGAGCTATTGTTTTATGTACCTACCAGGGTTTTTAAATATGAAATCTTATACTGCTTTTTTTTTTTGTTGCATATTTGATGTAATTTTCTAGTGCTATATTTTGCTAATTTGCACAATATAACGTTTTATTTAGTATTTCAATAAATTTAGTTTATAATATGTGGTATGAAAAATAGAAAAAGCTTGTCATTTATTTTAATTATAATTTATAATATACTATTTTCGTTCATATTAAAATCTATTTTTAAGAATTATTAATTGTTAATCAATCATGACCCCTTATCGGTCGGTATTTATACATTCGTACGTATTTCAGCGTCAGTCAGTTCTCCGTAATAGTGTGTATCGTTTGCCGAAAAACGAAAAAATGCCGAACGATAATAATATTGCACTGTTCAAGACCTGTGACTCATGTCTATGTTTGGCGATATCATTTTTATTTTTGCAATTTTTTATGTATTTACGGCGTATTATAGCGCATATTTCAGTTATTTTTAGTGCTATAAAATCCGAGCCCTGAAATAATAATGAGTGATAAGAATGGTCGAGTATGACGTACCTAGTTGGAGAACGTTGCATTATTGAAATAATTTAATTAATTCGTTAGGTTATGACGTATTATTAGTAGAAAATGGCGTGTACCCAAGACGGTTTTTTTTTTTTTCTATACCAATGTACATCGCTGCAGGCGACTCCGCAAGCAGGAACAATACGCATGACGACGTGGGTGTGCGCGTTCGTCGGCGGGTAGGCCGAGACGAGACTAGAAGCGATTTTTCGACCCGTCGACGACGAGGATGGGGGAGGGGGCACGTTAGGACGGCGAGGAGGTGCGGTGTTTGGCGAACTCGGGTGGTCCCGCGGGCCGGTCCGCAGCCGCGAGCGTCTAGACAGACGGGACCGCTGCCGACGGGAGTCTGGTGCGTACCCCTCCGCCGGCCGACAGCCATCACACAGCCGCTGTTCCGTTCGCACTCCCGCGCGCGCGCGCATTCTCACCATCACACCTCCCCTTACACCCCCCCCACTTACCACCACCGCCGACTGCCCCTCTACCGCATAGGCCGCCGCGCCTTCAACGGTATCGACGAAATGTTTCCGGTCGCGCGCCGAGTGCCGAGAGACGGGCAGCGAGCGAAGCCTGATGCGGTTCACACCGTGTGTAAAACGATAATAATTATTTTCCTCCGATGATTGGCTGAACCACGGTGCTGCTCATTTACGTATACCGTATAACATACAATTTATTATATAATATATATATATTTTTTTTTTCTTTTTGGCGTTTATACAGTTGATAATATTACAAATATTTACAATAATATAACATATAGTATATTATGTTAAACCAGCGATTCCGAATCCTTTTAGTTGTGCGGATCACACCAATTTTGTAAAAAAAAAAATAAAAACGGTCCCACTAATAGCTAAAATATTATAGTATTCATATACGTCAGTTATTAATTTATTACAAAAATAATTAAAGACCAATTGCTTTTTAAGAAAAAAAAACTTTATTAAATCTAATTAATAACTACATAAACAATTTAATAAGATTGTTGACACTGCTTGTCTCTTATAAGAGAGCCAATATCTGGATTAAAACTGAACAGTTTTAGCCTTAAATCACTCTTCACATGCCGTTTATTTCGTATATATTTATTTAGAACAAAATTAAAGTGGAAAAAGTTCGCTCACACAGAATAGATGTGTTGTCGAAAAGCCCTTCAAGTTTAAAATACAATAAGAACAACAAATAATTTGTATTAATAACAAACATGTACGAACTACTCTGCAGATTGTATATCCAATACAATATTGTTCGATAGCGTTAATTGTGTAATTATTATTGTTCAAATGTTATTATAACTAAAAATATTATTATATAATAAAAATATGTAATAAACTAATAACTAATAATACTATTTTAACCAGAAATATAGACGTTCGTCATGATTTTTCATGGCCTAGCTCCACAATGTGTTGGGAACCGCTGGGTTAAACAACAGCAATTTGATACTGATGGGGTTTTGGTAGATGTATAAGAAGAATTTGATTTCTCTTTGTACAATAATATTAATAATAATAGTGATTATAATATAATAAAATAGTTATATAGTATGTAAGTAATAAAGATAGCTTATAGTCGATAAACATACATAAAATTATATACTAGTTCGGTATATTTTGTTTTGATTGTTCACCAAAAAATTAAAATCCATAATAATAATAAGAAAATTTTAGATTCTGAATGGAATGATGGAATCTATTGGTCTTACAATGATGTGTACGGGAAATTTTTCGCAAAACCACGTTTTGACAAACTCCTTTTTTTTAAAATGCTTTAACTTCAAAAAATGGAAATTTGAACGAAAACATTCGTTTGTACGTCGTTTGTATGCATTTTCATGGTAAAATTATACCCGGCTTTTTTTAAACTACCCCAAAAATTGAAATTTTTCAAACATCAAAATATAGTCACTATAGATATAATATCTAACAATAGTTGTTAATAAGTAATAAAATGCCATGAATGTAAAAAATAAAAAGCGTTATTTATTATAGAGGTTACATGAAAAATAGTCCACACATTTCCAAATTCTTGTATGTTGACATTCAGGTAACAACTATATTATGCTGACAGAAATGACATCAGGCACAAATTGGACGAAAGTCGTTTTCTTTTTATGTAAACCAGCCATGTACCTAATGTATTATCACAGCTCGTAATAATAATCAAGGTTTTTCTCCGGTATGAACTTGCATATGCGTTGCCAAATTGCTACTCAGAGAAAATGTCTTCAGGCACCGGTCGCATGCATAAGGTTTTTCTCCGGTATGGACACGTATATGATTTACCAAACCGCTACTCGTAGAAAATGTTCTCAGGCACCGGTCGCATGCATAAGGTTTTTCTCACTCCAGCGTACTCTGCAGGGCCAAATTATATATATAATATATTTATAATATATAATATATAATATAATATATTTGAATTTAAACATGACGTGACGATGACGCATGGTTTTGTCTCTTTCGTTGCGTTTGTGTTCATAGAATCTGCAGTTGATGAATTCATATTGAGAGATGTTTGCAATCGGTTCACTATCAAGCATTGTTCTTCTTTATTGTATATTGTTTGAACTTGTATTTGCTATACTAACGGTTTTATATAATTTTGCACGGGTTATACTTATCGAAGTCTATGTGGTTTTTGGCATTCGAAAACAAATTAAATGTCTAATATAAATTGTGGATATTAATTTCTAAGATTTACAAGTAATAAATAAATATAGTATCACCATGTCATGTATTTTTATGTTTTTAATTTCATACTCTTAATTATAATACATATAGCCAGCTCATATTTTTGGTTATAAAATCGTGTTTATAAACTCTCCTTCTGACAAAAAATTTTCTCATGTGGACATAATTGTACACAATGAAAGAAGTACCAGGTGATGTCGTTTAGGGAATGTGAAAAAATTTGACTAAAAAATCAATCAATATATTTAAATTATATTTATTTTCATTTATTTTTATGTATAATATACGTTATCGATTATAGACAATTTAATAATAAACAAAATATTAATTTTGGCGCAAGTGATATACGTTCTTTTTGCACCTTTGGCATGTATAATATGTCATATAGACTAGGTTTCAACCTTCGCTGCAATTGCTGCTACTTCTCAATGATGGTCTTTCGTTTCTGCCTCTTGATTTCATACGTGTTGCCGAGGTCTTAAATAAATGTACTATCTAATATTTAATTTAATTTACAGCGTAATTTTGTCTTACTATTTTTGCTTGGTTTCTATTATATTTTTCATCGCTTATGATAAATGCATTGTTAGGTTATTATTTTATCGTTTTTAGTATAAAAATTGTAAGTAAGTAAAGTAAATTTTTTCGGTCTTGCAGATAAATTAGTAGATAAACAAATTGGCTCAATAAGATGGAAATATCTCAATAAAATTAATATTACATTTTTTCTAATTACTTTGTTAGCAATTGAAAATGCAGTAATTAGATTCATATAAATTATAGCTTACGTATGTTTCAAAAATCAGGAAAGCGTGTAATACGGTTAAGTATAAAAAGATATTATAATAATTTAGTGTAAATAAAATAATCTCTTCTAGGACCAAATAACCATATTAGGTAAACCGTGGCATTTATCCGTCATCGCGATAGTAAAACACTGCTGATGCCGCACAAATATGTGAGGTAAATAAACCCATCAACGTGACCAGGAAGTAACAATTATCTTTTTTATACTAATTAATTGAAATAGTAACCATTGTAACCGTGGGTATACGTGTTTCTTCTTTTCATAATTACCATACTTAGCAGTATAACCTATATATATATGAAACCAATAATTATTGAATGGTTTTTCGATAATTATTGAGATACTCTAAAATTATCATTAAATCGTAACTGTTTCATAAAATGATTATTTGGACACTTTATAAAAATGAAAAATGAAAAAAGTTATTTCTAAAAGCCGGTTAAGAGTTGATAGTACGTTTTGATACGTTTTTGATTTATTTAAAGATCCTGCTAAAAATAGGACACGTGGCATGTCAATTTTAATACATCGTGTAATCGATTAATAAATGCAATAAACTAATAACAATTGTAATTATAACTTATAATATTATGCTCGTGATGAGTTATCAAAGTATATTATACATGAATCTTCAAAACGAACTAGAAGTCACGCAGCCCTGGGTCCTTTGCGAGGTGAAGCCGGTGTGATGATTTAACCTCCATGAATATTGTGTATTTCGGTTTTTGGTGTCGTTTACGTGCTATACGCACGTTTACTGTTTTTTTTTTTTATTATCATAATCATCGGGTGCGCGCACACGTGCGTAGTACATTCCTGTAGAATATAATATAATAAAAAGGGACCATTGCAACTCGTCCGTCTGTGGCATGCATCTCGAGTCTCGACTACCGCCCGCCCTGCCACCGCCGTCATCACTTCGTCCGTCTGCGTTTTTTGAACTCTTTGTGAGTCTTAATGCGTATGAGTGCGTGTGCGTGTGGTGTGTGCTTGTGCGTGTGCGTTTTCTCCTGTGAATCGTAAACTACGCAACTATTCTTCTCGCGCAGGTCGGTTATAAAATAATGTCCACAGTAATCGCATTTACATGTTATAGGGACGGGCGAATATAGTATTTTTAAGTCTCCGTTTCCACACACACACGCATAAATAATAAATAGATAAATAAATTATAAACAGTAACTAATTGAACCGATAATTAGTGCATTTTGGGGAAATTGGGAGTCTGCGGGGTAGTAAAATATTCCATCTTTTCGAGATAATTACGTCTCGTATACAAGCTAAATGCGCTATTCCCTTCATATTATGCACTGCACATTTATAATTATAAAATGAAATATAAACGTTTACAATGCAAGATACCTTTTATAATTATTCAAAAACATTTCGAGATTCCACACTCCGGTAAACATTTTTTTGTTTGATTGAAATAATCCATGTGTTCCTCAATACACTTAATAGTTAATCAGATTGGTCATCTGATGTTTTTCGATGTTCCTCAAAAATTCTAAAAATCAGGTGGACAATCTGATTGCTCCTCGATGAATCCGATAGCACACCTACTGAACAGGGTGATGCGTGATGCAATGACATGATAAGGTTTATCGATCCGATGCTTCATCAGATAAATTATCATAATTATTGAGGAACACACGGATTATGAAAACACATAATATATAATAAGTCGTCATTTCTCATATTCCATAAGTATGAAAAATATGAAATATGCCATGTTTCTCCTCCATAGATTCATAATTCATTTTATATCTTATCTATCAAAAATGCATTATTAATATTTTGTGTAGGTACCCTTACCATAAATATTGCAAAACTAACTACATCTATTATTAGTTATTACCATCTATAATTGTATCTATGTATAATACAACTATTATAAAAACACTGGATCGCGCTCGCATCAATCATATTAAACATGGAAGAATTATATATTTTTTCCCTCGTTTTATATTATAAAATTATCATAATCGTGATGACTATAACGTGCTAGGTTCAATTAAGAGCTATATCGAGTGCATACACATATATTATATATATATATAACCTTACCAACATTTCCAGGTGTTTTGTGAAAAATAGTAAACCCCATATTTTCTCAATTAATCAGGAAAACTGTTGAGAAAACTAAATAATTACCTACCAAGTGCACCAAAGCTGGATATAAAAAATTAAAATAAAACAATGGATGATCTGAGGAAACCTTCTGACCTATAATACGTAATTTATATACCATATAGTACCTACGTCCTACATATATTTTATTTCATAAATAATTTCCAAACGTGTAAATAATTTTCCATTAATATGCATAAATATACATATTACATACTTAGCCATATAGGTATATATTGGCTTCAGTTAAAAAATTAAAAATTTTCAATCTTTCATTATATTACTTTAAGTTAAAACTTTACATATAAAACTTTTAACTCGATGTATACACAGTAATTTTTATTATTGTTCACAAATTCGTAGACTGTAGTCATTATACTCATTCATATAATATAATGATATACATATTATATAATATGCTTATACTCTTATACTATAAATATAAACGTTTAAAAAGTTGTAGGACATGCTGATAATAAAGCAATTTTTTCTAACTACGAACATAATATATAGGTATGGAAACCAAACGATCTTCAGCTGAAACTTCAAACTTTGAAAGATGATATACAGATACACTCATATACTAAGTAGATTTTCAAAATATATCCAAACATAATATACGACATTAACAACATCACAAAAAAAAAATCAAGCCACCAAATTATATAATTTGATATTCGCTTATAAAATCTATATGAGTAAATACATATCGTACATAATATTGTCATTGATATTACAATGAAATTATTATTACTCATATTATGTAATAACTAATAATATATTTTACTGACATTATGTAACATATATTATGTATTATTAAAATCTATTACATTATAGTTATCTAAAAACAATATTGTACTGGTAATACCAATATTATATTGTAAATATTCATTAGTCTAAATATGCGTGAAACTAATTCAGGGCTAGTTACCAATGAAATAATATTATTTAAACATGATCACATCGTATATATATGAGTTAAGTTCTTAAAATGATTAAATCATAAAATAAATAAATACGTATAATTTAAAATTATATATTATATATATATACCAAAACCGTTAAAGAATATGAGGCGTATAAAATAAAAATGTTTGAAATTTTAAATGGTCTAATCAATATTGGTAATATTTTATATCACATTCATTAAGGATGTACCTACTCAAACAAAATTAATGAAATAAATTGCATTACAATTATATAATACCCCAGATAAATTAAATAATAGAATATTTGTTGATTTTGAATTATTAAAAAATGTTAAGAAAAAACTATAAACATCTACATCTAAAATTCTAAAAATGATTTTACTTTGTGTAAACCAATATAAATGGTATATTATTTTGAGAAAAAATCACCATGTGATGTATAAAAAAATCGGCTTTTGTTTAAAGTTCTTCGAGGAAAGAAAAATGGACATTTATGAATGTTCTTCATGAAACATCGCTAATCTAGGTTGTATAAGTCGTAACGTTTTTGTGATAAATATATCGTTACAGACGTCAAGCGTAAACGATGTCATTTATCATACTTCTGTGGATTAAGCGCAGTCAAGAGGAAAAAGATGAGCGTGAAATCGGTCTGCACACTGAAAGTTACTTAAGTTGTGACGGTTAAGTTCATATTATGACAATAAAATTAGTTTTATGATTAAACTGTGTCCTGGAAAACATATAATATAGCTTCCCCGGTTCAAGCTAGGAGTATTTTATTACATTTTTACCCTTTTAACCATCTTAACTACCTTAGGGGTTGTATTTTGAAAGAATTGCCATGCGTTCTTTTTGTGTCTTGTGACCGATTTTGATCACAAGGACTACTCCATAAGAAGTTTTAACTTTTATGATCGGAAATTTCGTCGAAAGTTAATGGATTGATGGTCAATAGTTTTACGAGTTATCGAGAAAAACCGCGTAAAAATTGCAAAAATTAAGACCACAATGATTGTTATTTGATTGTTAATTTGGTTGTCATAGTGACTCGAAACATTTGCCAGGTATATTATATCCATCATCATAAAATCATCATAAAATAGTACTTTGGTTATTACCAGTAAGTGAACAAAATTATACGTCCGGCCAAGAATCCAAACGGCCCCATTAACCTTTAAAAATGCGATTTTCGAATAATCCTTTCTTATTGCACACCTAGACCATGATATAAACATACCCTGAACATTTCATTTAGTTAGCAGCTAGCTATCATAGTTTAATCTGCGCGTTGATTATGAATCAGTCAGTCAATCTGCAAGACTTCTTTTATTTATCCAGATAATATACAAATATGGCCCATTTTGGTTGTTAGTGGTTTGTGTGAATAACGATTTTTTTTTTTAACAAAATTCTATTTTAGGCCATCTGTTACAAATATAGAACAATAACCTTAAATGAAATATAATAAGAAACAAATAGACTGAGAGATGAGGCCTCCCAGCGGAGAGGTACTTCAGGAATAACTATTATTAAGACCACAATTTTGTTCCATAGAAAATTATCATTTTAATTTTTACCAAGCTCCATTTATATTGCACTCACTATGTTTTTATTTACTACGTAATCGATGTTAACATAATAAAATGTCTATTGACACTGTTACATCACATTTCATAATTACGCTGGTTTAAATTTTAAAGAAAATTATTTATAATTGATTTTGGGTATTTAATAAACACTGCACCAAAATTATCTCTGACTCATATTGTATTTTGTTTATTTTATCTGTTGTTATTTTAATATTATTGTACAACATCCATGCTTGAATATTATTATCATCATCGGTTTATGTGTGTTTATATTATATTATTATATAATATTTATCATAAGCGGGAAAATAGGCGCAATTTCAGTTTTTGACTTAGAGAAGCTTCACAGATTTAAATGAAACAGTCCCGAAAGGGGAAAGGCTCCACCCTTCCGTATTCAAATACATTTAAAAATATATAATATAACATGATGTATTCATATATTTATGATTTTTTTCCTCGTCCGCTTTCCTACATTTTATATAAGTATATTATATACATCTATAACTAAAATGAAAAATATTTTGATTAAAATAAAAGTAGATTCTTATATATATGCATATTGTGCATATTGTATGTATACTATAATCGTATAACTGTCGATTTGAGATTTCAAATTTGCATAAGAAATAATTTGAAATACCATTATTAAACTTGTATTATTATGTTCTATAACCTCTGGGTGTATCCGATATCTTCTGGGGAAAATACGCATAGAATGAACCGTTGTTTAAACTTTAAAAAATATTTTTTTCCATTAATGTGTATTGTATTATGTATATTAAAATTATTAATGAACGACTTCAATTGAAATACGAATTTTCGGAGGCGCTAAGCATTCTCCATGTCTCCTCAAATCGCGCATATGAGCTGTACGGGGCACATGCAGCACTCGCATTTCTCATTGCGTTCCAATCGATGTGGTTGATTTAATTTCGGTTCAATTTGCACCATATGATTGATAACCATGGCGAAAACGAAACCGCGTATTGATTCGCTACGGCTAATCGCGTTGTTATGACTATATAATAGTGTTGTCCTTAGGTTTCGTCTTTCGCGCGGATGGCGCGTACAAGGTCACCATAATTTTTTAATAATACTATTCATTCAGAGATTCTACGCGAGCATTAGCTATCGATAATAGTTGCGTTCTGCCTACTACGATAATAATATACGCGTGTTGACGCGTGGCCAGGTTTATTTAGAATTTAATGCGCAAAACGATGATGTAGGACGTGACCAGGATGGGCAGGACGTCAAAATATCAGAACGTATATAATACGGCTGCAGGTATTAATTATAGATTAATGTATTACACCGTCGTCTTAAAATGTTGACACCAAATTGTTATCGTTACGTTGTTATAATTGACGACCACGCGTAGACGTATTTATAATATATTATATAAAATAACATGTTATATCATTATTTCGTATTATAGTATGTCCCGACTAACTGACTGACCGATTCATCATCGCCTAAACCGGAACCACTACAACTATGAGCATGATATTTGGTCAATATAGTTTCCCAAATTTAACCCTTGAGTGGGTAAAAATGGAACAGACTTTGTTTCTCGGTTCGGAAGGGCGTAGTAAAAATAATGATAATTATTATTATAATCATAATAGTATGATCGAAAGGCAACATCTACCTGTAAAATGAGGATTGATAAAAAAATAAGTACTAACACAAAAAAACTGCACACGGGTGATTATGATCTAGTATTATATATAGCTATTAGGTATATAATATACTTGTAATATTCGACGGAGTATAATGTACTGTTTTCAGTGTTCATTCTTCCCGCCCCCTAGACAGTACAAATATTATTTGTTTATTCGTGTCCCTTCGCGGCACAAAGTACTCGTAAATTTTTTCGCTCTCGGAATAATCCAACATACCGCATACAATGATGACTTTCGATTTGGCGTATTACACTTCTGAATATCTGAATACATGCAATAAATGTACAGATTACAATTTTTTACAAATAAATACCGGGCAAGTATATTTTATTTAGGAGGAGGGAGTACAGTGAGCAATTGCCTAATCAAGCTTTAAATCCAGGTGGGGTGTACATTTTTTAGTATATTTTAAAACAAATTATACCAACATAGAATTTCTTCCAAATAATGGAACGCAACAACGATTATCAAGACGGGCTCAAGTTTAAATACCGATATTATGTTAACCTTACATAAAACAACTCGTCTCGCCCATAGTAAGAAAAAAAATTGGTAAATAACTTTCAAATCTATTTATTTTATTTTTTTTTTTTTAACGATTAATTAGTTGAGTCGCTGCTTACGTAACCCCCCTCACCAACAGATGACCTTGAGTTGAACAAAATACAAATAATATCAATGTAATACATTTTTATATTAAAATAATATTATAGATAATACTTAAAATACGGGAGCTATTCGTTATGGGTATAGTTAGTTGTATCTACAAACATGGTTGTTTGTACAAAACGAATGTCATCAAAAAGATATTTTTTCGCTATGTTTAGATACTTATTTGTGAAGCTAGTACCTATTAGGTACATGTCGATATTATTTTAAAAATTAAGAAGAAATTATTTCAAGTTTTAACAATGGAATGTTTAGAGTGTATTCAAATTGACATTGATGCATATATTCGACAATGGAGAGTTTATTGGCTGGTTATTCTTGATTATAATTTTAAAATTTATTTCTCACAACAGAAAGATGGCTCATATATACTGGGAAATTTTATATTCAATTAATTAATGGTTATAATCAACAAGAAAATGCTCGATTTTGTAAAGAATTATAATAAACGACTATACTAATTGACGTTAGTTCCTACAAAATGAAGATAATTATGCTAAATATTGCAATAGTATTAAAATGTTAAATAAATAAATAATTATTTATTGTTTATTTATTATTATTTTTTGCAACAGGTTAAACTTTTATTACACTTAGAGTTACATAATTTTGCAGAGCTACAGCAAGCACATCTTTACATTGTGTTTTACAGTTGCATCTCATTAAACCTTGTGATCCAGAAATGCTGTTAATGGCAGCTGCTTTCCGATAAGAGTAATTGGTTCTTTCTCTTTCGAATTAACGACAAACATTGAAAATAGTCTCGATATCTTCTTCAGATTGTAAACTGTATATTTCATCATATATATAATCCTATTGATGCCACGCCTATTCAAGCCAAACATTGACTAATACAGAGATCTCCCGATAACTAAAAATCAAAAGTCAAATGTATTTAAATATTTAAATATTAATTTTCAAACATTGTAACCTGAGTAAAAACCACGATATTTTGTGAATTAAATAAATTTTAATCCGGAAAACTATTCGTTACATTTGTTCTCGGCCATCTATACGTAACCAATATATCCTCTACATCTCGGTTGGAGCGTTAAATCCACGAAAAATTTTCACATCGCTTGAAGTTTGTTTATTGTGTTGTTAACAAATTCTCTTCGGTTATCCGAGTGTTATATGACTGGTGCTCCAAATGTCGTATAAATGTCTTATAAATTGTTTACATTGCAATTCCTTCCGCGCGTTTTGTTTTCAATGGCTTAATAATTATGACGAACTTGGTCAATGGTCTTGATAATTCATTATAAATTTATAAATCGTCAATAATTTACACTCTGTGATTGCATATATATTAAATCTAGTTGAACCCGAGAATTATAAAATACTGGATGTAAAATTGGTTTTGATACAAGACCTCTTTGAAGATTCGTTTATTCAAGCAATTAGAGCAAAGATTTTAATAAACTATTATTGTTTTCTTTGGTGATATTGACTTATTTTAATTTAAGTTCAACTATTATACGGCCTTGACATGGTGTATGTGTAGAAGAAAAATGAATTATATCGAAAAGCGCTTAATTTTTTACATAATAACACTCCGTTAGAGCGAGTTATTGACATAACATTTTTTTTACAATCAATAATGAAATTGACAATTGTGTTGTCAAACTGGAATCCCATTTCATTTAAATCTATTTTGAAAATAAAGCACCACTGTCTTTATTAGGTACAGACTATTACGATACGATCTGAATTCAATACACAATAGTCAATAATTATTATAGGCAATGTAAATAAATACCGATAAGTCGATAACATAAAATCGAGTTGAGATTATCTGTAGTCTGGTCGATCAGTCGTGTCATTTTATTGCATTGCCTAAAATGATACGGAAATTTTGATACAATTACGAAATATTCAACAATGCCTAACATCATCAGGAATTGTCAAAAATAATAACTAGGAAATAATGACAATTTCTAAATTATCATCTTTTCCGGTAACATATACATATTTGGTATTTTTCTGATGGGAGATTTCGTTTAGTTGATACATTGACGGTATTTTGAATTTCTCGACAGTTTTAAAAATAATTAATAAAAATCGTGTACAAATTGCGAAAAATTGGATAGCACGTCTCCTAGGGATAAATGATATAATTTTAAGGGAGGCGTGAACATTTTTAAAACTTTAAGGAAAAAAAACTTTTTAAAACTTTTTTATTTTTTTTTTTTTTTAGGAAGCATAAAAACGTTATTAAATATTAAATAAACTAAATTGTCGATGTTTTATTTATATTAATCCAATAACCAACATCTTATAGTGGTGAGGGGAGGGAAAGCGTGAACTGGTGCAATATTATGAAAAGATTGAGAATCCTTGGCCTATAGTATTATAGCACGCACCATATTAGACTAGTTGTTTGATTGTTATTTTGGTTTTCGTAGCCATTCGAAATATTTATTGGTACTTATATTGACATTTAATAATTTTCGAAGTATTTTAACTATTAAATATTATATTGCCAAGTAATTTGGTTCTACATTGTCATTGATTTTTATAAATATAAACTAATCTGCCCGACCTCTTCAACCATAATCGTATTTTAGAGAGCAATCTACATTGACACGTTGGTCTTAGTTTAAAAGAACAATACAATCATACAGCAACATCATTCGCCCATCTCTGTATTCTACCCGACCGCGGAGTCTCATCCATCCAAGGAGTCTCGCCCTTTTTAATTTTGGATTGTATAAATCTGTATAATATTTTGTAATACTGACCAATATGGTTTATTATCAGCTTAATACCATAACAATTTAACTATCTTCTGCATCCTGAAGATGGACCAACGGACACAACAGGGATCTTTGATATTTTAAACATATGTTTAGAAACATAATAATGTAAATTATGTATTATATATATATGAATATGTGTGTGTGTGTGTGTGTGTGTGTGTAGTGCCGCTGGGGTACCAACTAATATGAGGTGTATACCTAACAGTTATCGCATATTGTTATAAGTTATAACTAATGTGTACATTATAGCTCTACTGTCGTGCTATTAGATTGTTATATTATATTATATCTTATTATTTTACTCGATTTTTTTGTTATTTAAAATTGATTCTCCTCGTAATTTTCATTTGACTTTTCATTTGACTAGTCCTATGTTTTTATTATCTGATCAGACAGGTTTTATATTACTCAGATAGGTACTAATTAATTATTTTCAGTAACTAAATTTTATAATTTTAGTACCTATCTAATAAATAGTTTAAAATTTAATAGATAATCTTATCTTGTCTCGCCCCGATAAGAAACTAAAAACTGTGTTTAATACAATACTTCAATAAGCAAATATCAATTAGTATATGTGTGCAATATAGGTAAAGAAACTAAAAATTGTGTTTATTACAATATTTCAATAAGCAAATATCAATAGTATATTATGCACAATTTAGGTAAAGAAACTAAAAACCGTATCTAATACAATATTCCAATAAGCAAATATCAATTAATATATACGTAGGTATAATATAGGTATTAAGTACCTACATTTAATATCAAATACGTATTATTTACAAAAATAGAGGGTTAATAATTATGTACATACATTAATATTGTTTATCGAGTATAAGTTGTTCATTAATTTAAGTTGTTGGTAAGACATAAACATAAAATATGAAACATATTATATTCTTGTTTCACACTGAATTCAAACAAAAAAATTTTAGTACCTCATTTTTATAATCGAATCAATTTAATTTAAACTTTAAAATGTAATCAATTTTTATTATTTAATATTTGAAACAGGTTTTGAAATCTTTATTGGTAAATGATTAACATCTGCAATTATATATACAAATATATTTGCATTTCGATGTACATAGATAAAAAATGAAACGTGGTTTTATGAAATAAAACATATTAATTCAAAATTCTAAAATCTAAAATCCGGATTCAATGCAAAACCTAGATTTACAATAAAATTTGGATCACGGATTTCGAACTAAAAAATACGAATTTTTCCCATCAATAGTTAGGTACTACACAACTCTACAATTTATGTTATGTACACAATGATCTATTTAAGTAATTATAATTAACATTTATGTAACGAGTACTTTAAGTACACTTAAATAGACATATCTATGTGATACATTGTGATGTATTTATTGTTAAATAATTAAACAAAACAATAAACTAATTAAACATTCATCAAATAAATCAATAACAAACTTTTTTACTATTATTTATCATTACTTAACTATTCACTTATTATTAATTGTTTATTAGAAGTTAATTTTGTATAAAACTATAATGTTTTTTATTGCATATCAAAAATAATTTATTCTGGTTTTTATTTTCAATATTTTCAAGATAAATTATATTTTTATACTAATAAATTTAAAATATTTTTAAAGCTTTTTTATGCTTGGAAAATCTTAACGATCACCTGTACCAAGTATTATTAATTAATGTATGTAGAAGACAGATAATTATAATCTAATAACGAGGTGGTCTTATCATACACCTAATTATTAGTTTGAAATTATCTTTGCTGATATCCCAAAATAAACCACAAATACTTAAACATTTCACCTGCTGATAATAATTTTAATTTTAGCATTTTAATTTACTAAGCATACATTAATAAACCTTGATAAAGTTGATTATTTTATTTGAATTTAAATTTTAGTTCTAACAACACATACAGGTCGAGTCCTAAAAATCCACAAATATAGTATAGGTATATACTACAATAATAACAATAAATCAAATTTAACTAAACATAATACAATAACTTTTAATATATAACGTAATTAATAATAATTATGAAGAGGAGAAATAATAGCACAGGTGAATCTATTGTATAGAATAAATGTACATGTTCATTGGCGATAAGAGTTAAATAAATAATATGTAGAAAAAAACTATAACTTAAATTTTGATTGTATTGCCTAATCAAATTTTAAATATAGGTGTACCTATACTTACCGATTTTTTAACAGAAATTTATATCACAATATAACATTAAAACTCACATTTGGTTGATATTATTATTCATTTATATTTGAAAAGCTAATCAGTAATCAATTATCAGTGTAATGATTTTTTAGAGTATGTATTAACAAAATCGGTTACTTCAACGAAATTTGTTAAATTATCCGAATAATTATACGAATTGCAATAAAATATTAGTTAAATTGTTATACAAAATCATTAATCATAATTGGACTTGGAACATAAATTGGATAACTATAATAGCATTCAATACATAATGTAGTACACATTTTAACTGTTTTTCTTTTTTAAATTAATTAATTGAAGATGAAAAGTTATTCTTATACGTGCCATTTTTTTTTCTGTCAATACCTGTTTAACGTACCTGATTACAAAATTATTACCTAGAGACTTTTCTAATATATTATTATAACCTAGTAGTGTAAAATATCTTTATTTAGATACAAAGGTAGCTGTAATTCAAACTTTATTTTGCTGGAAAATATATTTTTATTACAATTGTAATAGATTAAGTTGAGAACTCAAATGAATTCGGTATTTCGGTGTTTAAAATGTTTAAACGCTCATGTATACATCTACACATACTATAAATATAATATATTATGACTTATTTACTAACAACGAACAAAGTACACTGTATAAATTTATGAAGAAATAAAGTTTCAACTTTTACTGTACAACACGAATAGAGCATTACGTGTATAAATGTGAATATATACGTATTATAAATAAATGTTTATAATTTATATATTTTCATTTTGCTTAAAAATGTCGTAAAATTAATTATGCAATACTTGTTCGTTATTTACGAAAAGTGCAGTTTCCAGGACGTGAGACCAAATTATATATAAGGAAGAAAATAATAAGTAACTTCCAAGTAGAAATTTTTATCATACCTACCAGTGAGATACTTATACATTTCCAATACCGTGGATTTGGTAACCACGAAACATATGCGCAGGCTAACGTATATTTGTATAGTACCAACCAGTAGCATATTTTTGTGGAAGGGAAGGGGGTCCCGGATCTCGATCTCACCATAAGAAAAGAAAAAAAGGTTCAAAAGCCGTAAATGACTTACTCTGTAGGTACAGAAACGTATGTCTATATTAATATTACAAACTTAACTATTTTTTAGACTCCTTCACAAAAAAATTGAAAATACTTCACTGGTACCTACTAATAATTACTAGGTACCCAAAGAACAAAGAAAGAATATGATTACTGTATATTATATATTATGACTATAAATCATTATAACTTTAAGTTTGAATGTTTTCACATCGTTGAATGACTCTGGCTAAAAAGTAATCTACATGCCATGTTCATATAGCATAATTTATTTTAGATTCTGTGGAATGTATTTTACTATAATAAAATCATCTGTAGACTTTTAACCCTTTTCACTTTTAAGCTGAACATGGCGAGATAATGTTACAACCTATATTCAGTCACTGACTCATCCAGAGTCGTAAATAAAAATTACTTTCGATGGGTATGGTGTTTATTTAGTATTCTATAATTTTAGTTTTTCAGTATTTGCATTCATATGCCTTACATTAAAACCACAAAACTGACGTACCGATAATCCTTTAAAATTTATAGTTCTTTAAAAATACCGTCATCGCTATAATTTAAATGACTGTGCTTTGCATGTGTATTTTATCAAAAAATATGTATAGAAATTTTTTATATTTATACTTATATGGCTTAATGGCTATATACATATTTATAAACATATCAAATACATTTTATAAATATTCACGATAATTTTATAACACAATTACACACATAATTTTACATTATTGCGAGTATAACTTTTCATCATTTTGTCCACATTGAAAAAAAAAAAAATTATTTATTTATCTTTTTAATCGTTTTTCATAGGTCCATAGAAAAGTTCAAATAATTATTAAAAAATGTTTGAACTTTTTTAATTTAAAATTGCAGTAGGTAAGACACTAGGACGTAGATACAATGCAGTGTCCATTATATCGTATTATAATATATAAGCATATTATTACTTCCTGATAAACTGTTTTTTTTTCTTTCTTCCAATCATTAAACCGTAGTCCGGACGTCCGGTTGTCTTAATGAACGCATAAACTGCAGTATATAAGAACAACAAAATCAACATAAATACGACTTTGAACCGTAGTGTTTAGATATATAGTATAACGGGGATTACAACGTTGACCTTTTAATCGGAGACTAGGTGTATATTATAAAATAAAAAAAAACAGTTTTATTTGTTCTCTTGTTCTCCGAAACGATATTGTTCTTTATACGGATACGGAAGCTAAAGACTATAAAAATGAAAAATTATTGTAGCGTGCGCTGGTGCAGATTACACGTGCGTAAATCGTTTTCTTCCCAAGTGCGCATTACATTATATACCAACTACCTATGTTTATATATTATTATTATTATCATCATAATATTTAATAAGTTATCCTCCGTGGTTTTTCCCTTGTCGCATCCTCAGCCGTTTCGTGGTGTGTATTCAAAAGCGCATTATACGCCGCGAGTGAGGGGGGAAAAAAAGATAAAATAGAAAAGATAACATTTTGTTTGCACCGCGCGCCATATACAATACATAATATGATATTATAATGATATGCCTACCGTCGTCGTCAGGCATAATGTACAAAACACACACCACATATCATAGACGTGTGTATTATTGGTAATGTTACGTATCTATTCGTCCGTGTGTGGGCGTGCACATTATGTATACAGTGTTCAACACGGGTACATAATAATATGTATATATATATATATATGTAGTTTTATATTTAACACGCGCACAGGTATATATACGTATATAATAATATATTACACGCATATTATGTATGTCAATTACGAAGCACAAACACAGAATGTTTGCGGTTCTGGCACATTTCGTATATACACCGTTTTCTAGGTCAAAAAATATCGTTGCGCGGACCGGCACGTGCTGCGTGTATTATGTGTTTAGGTACGCGTTTATTATAACAACAATAACAATAATCGAAACGATGTACTCTGCTGCAGCGTTAACGGCGTGTAAAAATGTCACACGCTGCCGCCGCGCCGCCCACGTGCCGCTGGTGGTCGATAAATCCGAATACGTTCGTGTATATATATATATATATATATATATATATATATTGGTGCGTGTGCGTGTGCGAGTGGTGAAAGGGCGGTTAGGCGATAGGGAAGGACGACGGTGATCGCCGATTCGATTATTGTATTATTACTCTTTTTTTTCCCCACGCATACGCATATTCGACCCCTCTCGGAATAGAAATAAAACATCATCAGCCCGTATCGCGATCGCTGCCAGCCATGATGGCGCGCAGCGCGTACTTCTCGTTTCAAAAATATTGCTTTACAATTTTTTTGTCTTTTCCAAAGTCAAGGAAAACACCTATACGTGTTCCTCGACCTCGATTTTTTTTTTCTTCATACTTCCAGAACGAGTCAAAGTTGAAAATAATTCCTAAACTAATATTATGATATTATATATTCTATTTCATAGCGTTCCCGTGTACCTATTATACAATCGAAAAAAATAAATATGTATCAACAAAACAACCCATGCGTAGTTTCATCAAAACTTCTGCTATGCGTTTTCTCCGTAGATACATTAAGATAATATTACAATAACGTACAATAATAATACGTCTTGTCGTTTCTTTTACTCTCGTGCTGCAGAGCAGTAAAGTAAATTGTTTATTATTATTTTAATCGAATCGCTCGTCTTACCCTCAACAGTTCGACACGCTATACACTGCTGCATACAGTCTGCTATGTATAGTTTTAATTATGTTTGTTTTTACGCCGAAACATCGTACCGTTACATTTTTATAAACGCTTGTAAGTACGTAAATATAGTATTACATAGTACCTACTCGATATAATATAATAATATCATAGTCAGTGTTGTACGTACCTACGGTGTGTACCTACACTGTGCAAATATGCTGTAAAGTAATGTTAAAGATTTATAGCTCATTCTAAATTTTTTTTTATTTTTTTTTTTCCGGTTATAGGTTTACTTTTACCCTGGTGACATATAATGTTGGTTCATTAAAGCGTATGAGTTATAATTGAGTTGTTAAAAATAAAATGGTTTAGAGAAATATTTTTGTCTTCCATAAATTAGACATACATTTATTATACACAAAAGTGGTAAAACAAAGGTCAATTTGAAATAATATTGAAAATCAGACGCGACTTCGACCATCATAAAATGGTTATGGTCATGATTATCAGTGGCATGAATTTCAAAGCAATGCTTTCACAAATTATACTAACGCATAATATCATAATATATGATGCGATTTTAAGTGTTATTAGTTATTTTTATTAAAATATTATAATTTTTTATTGGATACAATAAAGTTTAACATCATTATCAAGAAAAATAGAAAAAATAAAGAAAGTTATTTTACAAAATTATATGATGACCGTGATACTTTGTCAACTTTTTTCTTGTCTTATGTTCACGTCCTCGTCTTATCATCAGATTTGCTTATAACATGTCCTGTAGGAGTCATGGCTTTAGTCACCTGCATTTAGTTGTGGTTTGCAGGTCGATGAGCCATGCTCCGTCAAACGCTAAATGACTAGTGTTGAACTTTTTAAATTGTATTCCTATCCAGCCTTGGAGGAGATTTATTGCTGTGTAGTTGTGGATTTTCCTGTTACACATATAAACTGTGGGGCCTTTAAGTTATCCTCAAAATCTATTTCTGAATGATTTGAATCTTATGAATTTTGTAGGAGAATCTGAAGCCCAAGACTGGCAGCCATATGTGATTAGTGATTATTGAGGTGTACAGTAATGATAACCATTTTATTTGTAGCGTTGAATTTTTATGGTTTACTAATGATAGAAAGAGAGAGGTTTAATTTTGCGTAGCCTTGCAAGGTTTTTTTTTATTATTTAAGGAGTTTTTCCACAACAGTTTTTCGTCCAAAAACATTCTGCAATGTATTTGACCGAGTTTCCGAGTCGTTTGTCTTATTTCATTTTATAGTTAGGTTATTTATGATCAATTATATCGAATCAACGAAACTGGTAATTTATATCGAATCGGCTAGTAGATTATTATAGACGCGATTTTTAGTCTTGCTAAATACTGAAAAAATATGAAATAAGTATAAAGTTCATTAATAAATGACCATTTACAATGTACGGGTGTGTGGAGAAAAAATAAATATATGTACCAGTTGCCCCTAAAAGTACCTTTTTCATACCAATTCCCCCCACACTACCTAGAGAAAAATGCCCCAATTGCCCTCAACCGAATGCACCAGTTGCCCAAAACTGAATGTACCAGTTACCCTCACATATTATATACTGTACGATTATAATACCAACCCGTAAAGTAGGGATGGTAAATAATTTAGGACAAAGACATAGTATTACTAGAATGCGTAATTTTAGACGTAAATACCTAAGTGGATCACCGATATATAGGTAATGCGATAAACAACAATTAGACATAATAATAGCTTAATCGCAAATCGCAATACATGTGTTTGTATAATTTATTATATCTTTATTAATTATTATATTATACAATATAATACACATTTTTTGACGAATAAATTATTTGTAATTATAAGTAGTATATTTTTTTTATAATGAAACATAATACATGCCTATTAATTATTATATTATAAAATTGTATACATTTTTTGACTAGTAAATATTATAATTTTAAATAGTATATTTATTAATTTATTTTATTATGTATAATTTGTCTTTTACATATTTACTACCCCTACTTTAAGGGTTGGTATTGTAATCGTGTATATAATATGTGAGGGCAACTGGTATATTCGGTTGGGGGCAATTGGTTGATTTTATTAAGGGCAACTGGTACATTTGGTTGAGGGCAATGGGTACATTTGTTAAATACTGAAAAAAATCCTCTGAAGGCAACTGGACAACACCCATGAATTTATGATAAACTGTTTTTTTTACGGGTCATCGAACAAAATATTTTCTTGTAATTTTAAACAATGCCATTATTGTTTGTATGTGTTTATAGCATGTATTATAGAACAGTTTAGTATTTATTAGAAATATATATTTACATTTAAATTTAGTTAGTTTCGTTATATAGGTATTTTTATAATTTATGAAAATTACTGCAAATAATCAACATTAACTATTAGTTGAACGTCTTAGACGAATTCCAAGATTGTAAAAAATCCTATTGTTTTTTTTTTTAGTAAGTATTATAAAGGAAATATTTTTCCAGTTCTGGACGGTGCGTATGATTTCCATACTATATTTAAAATTTTAATTGTCGATCGCATCATATTTCGTCGTTTTATTGTACGACTATGTTCGATAAGTTTTTATCAAGACCATTTTTTCGCTTGGTCATATGCCAATTTCCCGTGGCCTGCAGAAAACGCGCGCGTGCCTGCGATTCGAAGTAGACCAAAATATCTATATAGGTCTCGTGTACAATGTAGTCACAATAATAATAACAAAACGTAGTAGTCGTCTCGTCGATCCTGTACGCATCTACCCCATCCATGCACTACGAACTAATTATGTAATACTTATACTATACATGTACGAGTTTATATTATAAACATACTCAACGTTTTCCTGGTGCATCCAGCAAGAATCTTGTATTTTTATTTTTTTCGTTTAATTCAAATTCATATACATATGAACATAACCTAAACACCAGGCCCCACTACAAAGACTCGTGTGTGTGTATGAGGGGGGGACCAGGAGTTCTAACTTCTAAAACAAATATTTATAATGACAAAAGAAAAGAAGAAATAACATGCTGCTTAACATGATTAAAATTTAATTGTTTTACGTTTATAGAGGTAAATAACACAATGTTTATTCTATAATATTATTAATTCATCATCAGTTTTCAATAACCATTGCAAAATGTTTTTTTTTTTTTATATAAATTTATGGGGGGGGGTTATTATATGAGATGGTACTTTGTTACATAATTTGATTCTACTTATTTCAGAATGTCTACTTTTTAATATATTATTTTATTTATATATATATATATATATCAAGAGCTATAGAAATATGTATCAACATTGTTAACTTTTAAGTACACACCAGTCAATTATACAGATGTGGAGCGGTATAACTTATAACTAAAGTACGGATTTTTATGTATTTATAAATTTGTCTAGAGTGATGATAATTGAATGATTCTTCTATGACATATGTTTCAGAACTATCTAAGTGTTTTAAGCTATAGTTGATACTATATATTTATGCATATTTGAGGTTATTTACATATTTTTTCTTAATTACATATTTTTGAAATTGAAAATGAAATGATAAACTAATAAAATAATACCCAATGTTTAAAAAAAAAACGAAAAAATTAATTATCATGTTAGCTATGAAAATAAATATCTCTTATTACTTTTATGACTTTATATACTAATATATTGTATACTTTTCTCTTAAGGCAAGATCTGTTAACCCTAATATTATAGCTTAAAGTTTTTATTAAAAATTGATTTTTTTTATTTTGTTTTTACATATCGTGTATTTATATATATACGTGTACATATTTTTTAGTTTTAAATACATATAAATCCACATACCCTATTTATAATATAATAATATATTGGGTGCACTATGTTGTATACTACCTATATTACAGTGTTATTTATTCTCGACTTTTTTGTTGGGGATTTGCGGCAGACCGCAGTAATTGCATGTACATATTATTATTATTATTATTATTATTATTATTATTATTGTATAGATATGTGTATGCCGACGAGCCGGCTGCTGTTAAGCGTTTGATTCGCGTCGCCATGCATCGTCGTCGATCTGGGCCCGACCAGGTGTTCGGCGAGCGCACGCAGCAGACTGTACTGACGCGCGACGAGAGATGTGATATTATAATGTACCTATATGTGTTTAGTCTATGTATATATATATAATAATACACGAATTGTATAATACGGTTTCTCTCGATCGCAGACGAACATCTGGTGTGATGCCTGTGTACCGTGTTTACCTGTTTACCAGCGCTAGGTGAATGGTACACAGAAGTGTAGTGAAACAGAGAAGAAGAAGAAGAAGAAAACGTAATAATAATAACAACGTAGAAACACAACGCGCTGCACAATGAGCACCGTTACAATGCGCGTGCAGGGAGGAGACGGCGCGCACCCGGCGTGAGAGCAGAGACCATGCACGCGCCCGAAAAAATAGACGCTCCCATTATGATAATATGTGGTACTGCTGCTGCTGCTGCTGCTGCAGAAGGACAATGCGATTAGCTGGAATAACTTTAACGCCCGCCACGGATTTATGACGAGAATAAAATAAAAATAAAAAAATTGAAAAAAATCCAATTCGATATTTTGCTTTTCGTTTATTTTTAATTTTTCGGTTTACCTATACGCATCATGTACTTCAGCCGTGTAACATGTACGAGTATCGCCATTGTTTTTTTGCAACACGCAGTCCAACGTCGCATTTTAGGAGAAAGTGAAAGGGGCTTTCGCCTCCTCCCCTCACCCAATCGCTCGTATTTTTTTTCTATATACGTAATATGTCATTACATCTTGCTTACCTGTTAGTGTCGTTTTTCACTTCACGAAGGTAATACTTATTGCTTATTTACTTAACATTTTACATTTAATAGACACGCGCAAACTTATATTTAAAATGGAACAAATTTTGAATATAGAATCAATATATGTAAAGCAGAAAGGCACATGATGCTTTTATATTTTTTCCACCCATTTCAGTTTAAAATAAAAATTTCAATTATTTAAGAAAAACTTTTTTCACCACATTGGTATTTGGTATTTGTTGACGCATATTGAATATTTAATCATTTTTCTATGTTCATTTGGTCATTTTTTAGTGCATGTTTGCTTATTGTATATTCCAGTATTTATTAGAGCTATGCAAGTCCTTAATGTTTTTACTATTTTGTGTACATTTTGCATGCATATTTTTAACAACTAGAAGATCCTAAGCCAAATAATAATCGTAAAAAAGAACCATACTTATTTCTATTACTTGTTAGTATTGGTCTAAAATATATTTTTGTAAATTGATAACATTGTTAAGATCAAGAATATGCCAAAATCGATCAACAGGTTTGACTTTGCTGTATGTCCACAGGCGTATTATTATGTCAATAATTTTGAATACTTTATTTGAATATTCGACTGCCAATATTACGGCCACTGAGAGAGCACTTCTGGGCGGCGACTAGGTGATAGAGTGGGAGAAATTTGAGTACAAAACCTCTGAGCTCCGATCATTTGTGTACTGTAGGAGTAGCGCTCTCTCAGTGGCCGAAGTATATATACAAATATATTTGTAAACATGTTGGTATATATTTGCTATGTATGTATATTAAATACATATTTAATTCAATTTGGTACTTATATTTTTATTTATTTACTGCGAATGAACATCAGAAACACGAGCTTCTCGTAATCAACTGTAAATTATTTTTAGATTGTATAAAAGAAAAATCGATTTCGTCCCCCCATGGTCTCAACTTAAATACGCCCCTGATGCAGTCTTGCAACAATCATGGTCTTCCATGTATTTTGACGGAAATTCTATGTATAATCCGTCTTGTTTTCTCGCTGCAGCGATGCCGTTTAAATAACTATACATAATATATGCAGGAAAAACGAAAACAAACGGGAACGACAACGCCGGTCGCCTATATAAGATCTCGCACGTGCGTGGCGCCAGCCCACAGACGACGTTTCATAATATTATTACAGTCATGATAAAAACGTCGATGTGCACAACAATCGAACGAAACGAAAGACTTAATTTTTATTTTTCCGAGCTCAACCGTTGATCGCGCTCGCAAATCCTTTATTTCCGGATATGCGTATATATTTTGTTTTTTGACCGCGGGCAAAAGTATAATTTACAATGCGCACGTACTATAATTGTCTCGCAGACGCTGTGCACTGCGTGTCGCGCACGTTCATCAAATCTTACGTATACGTGTACAAACGTACAATAATATTATATGTATTTATATATATATATATATATATATATATATGTATTAATATTTATGTATAAATTTATTACATTGACCCACAATATGCGCATATAGTAGCTGCAGTTTTATTATTATGTTTATTGATGACGCGGCCAGATACGAATACATGAAAGTTTACCGTTATACAAATATATTATGCATTGTGACGTCGTGCGAATAAACTGCACCGCGTGTGTGTGTATATATATATATGCACGCGTCTTCGTCGTATAGTAGCTATAAAAGTATTTTTTTTTACAACATTGAGGTATGAATATTCTGCAGTCACTCGGACGGCGACTGCAGTGACTACGATTCTACTGGTTCTTGCGTATACGGGCTGTAAGTGAGAGGAGAGAGCGCGGGGCAGCTACACATAATAATATGTCGTACCCCGAAATTTTAATCGACTCGCGTTGAAAAATGCAAATATTATCTCATTTAATAATTTAATCCAGTTACTATGACAATCAATTTATTCATAATATTCTTCCCCTTTCCCATCCTACTTACTTATTTTTGATATTGAAAAACACCTGGAAAACAAACTTGGATACGACTTAAAATTTAGTAAAAGGATCGAATTGTACCCCGAAATCTCAATCTTTTTTGTTCGGATTATATTTTATCTCAATAATAAAATCTCTTGTCGTTAAGCGTCCGGTATGCGTCTCTTGACCAAGGAAAATGTAAAAAATGAATTAGATTCACTACAAAAAATCGCATGGTTTACGAACAGAAAATATTTTTATAAATACTCGCCAAACAAAACGATTGTCGTTGTTTCCTGACTTCTGATATAATGAAACGAGTAACCAACAATACTAAAATGAAAACCACAGAACTTATAACTTATAAGCCCTCGACACCGCTCTATGTGTAGAAACTCCGCCACCGCCGACGCCGAGTCTAATCATCACCGCGTTATTACCGTGTATGTATTAGCATATTATCAGTGATGCCCAACTTCTTCTCCTCGGCAGACCTCTTTGGTAAACAATTATCTTCGAGCGGGCCACCAAGTATCAAAATACGAACAATCTCGTTTATTTGAAAACCCATTCAATATTGATGAAATTGATGTCGACATTTCTTTACAAATTATACCTATTAAGTTAAAAACAAACTAATTTTACTATAATGTATTTAAAAAAATGAAGAAAACAAATGATATTTTAAAATTTTATTCAAAACTTTCACACGAACATTTTCCTGCTTCGAGAGACATTATGATGAAACTGACAACTGTATTCGGATCGATGTATTTATATGAAAAATGTTTCTTCGTGGATGAAATAGATATAAAATCAGTTCATAGATCACGACTTACGGATGAACTACCTTCATTCGATTTTGAGAATTGGAACAACTAAATTCCAATCAGATTTTTCATTATAAGTAAACTCAAATTTCATATTAAAACCAAGTGTGAAATATATTTATATAGGTAATAATTTTTTGTAATAATTTTACATTTTTTTTTTGAACATTTTATTATTGGGCTGCAAGATGGGCTTCGCTAGCATATACGTTCGGGAAATGTGCCGCGGTATAATAATACGTACGGCGAAAAACCTCTATGTCATAATATGTGCCTTATTATGCCCGGTATTTTATAATATTATTGACTATTGTATCGTCGCAGTATACACACGTACGAAGAAATTATAATCGTCATGAATATAAAGACCGAAAATCGACCATAAGACGATGATTGACCCTTGTGAACGTGGCATGACAACATTAGTTATCATTTCCAAATGTTCGGTGTTTTCCTTTTACCGCTCCCATTCTCATTTTAATTTTCCCTATGTCATTCACAATATTCCTTTTAACCTTCCTTTGATTCTGTTCGCGACCTTGGTTTTACATTTACTCGTGACCTTTCCCCAACCAAACACATTGAGGACATTTGTTGCCGAGCTCTAAAGATACTTGGCTTCATCCTTCGCTCCATCTCCGAATTCCAGTTTGCATCACCCCTCAAAGCCCTATACTGTGGTCTGGTTCGTCCTTTACTTGAATATTGCTCCGTTCTCTGGAACCTTTCTGCCGCTTGTGCTAGCGCTGCCATTAAACGTGTCCAGCGTAAATTCCTACGCATTGCTGCTTACAGACTTAATATCCCTCACCCTCCTTACGAATACTCACCTGTTCTACGTGTCCTGAATTTATCTTCGCTAGCTGACCGTCGTCATGTTCCTTTCTTTCAAATCTTCTTTCGTCGAAAATTGATTCTCCCTTTCTCTTATCCCTAATAAATTTCAGAGTCCCGTCCCGTACCACTCACTGCTTTGTGCTCTTCTATCTTCCTCACTCATCCTCTAATTACCTCAAAAACTCTCCTATTATCCGTCTTATGCAAACGGCAATTAATGACCCTGCATTTTCTTTTTAAATTGTATTTCATTAGCTTTCTACCTTGTAAATTTAAATTGTAAATTGTTTTTTACCATGTATTTTCTACCATTTAACTCTGTTATTTTGGGTTTGCCCGTGTTTTTTAAATAAACAAATAAATAAATAAATAAATTAGTATAGCCTTATAGTTCCGACCATTCGGAAAAATTTGTTGGTGACTTGTTTTACTGCCAAGTTGCCGAGAGACGATGATCGATACGGAAAAAATCACGCATAACCGGATGCGTGTCACACATATCATGTTTAATAATATGACTAGGAAAATCGAAAATAATAGTAATGATAGCATGATATCGGTCGCGGGGATCTAGGATGTTTCGGCGCGGATGTTTCGACGAAATTACATTTTGACGCGTGACCATTTCGGCGATAAAAAAAGCAGTTAGAAATAAAAAAAATTATATCAATCCAAATACATTTTTAATAAATGTCAATCGCTCTAAGAAATATTTAAAAAAAAAAAGTACTTAATATATAAAATCTTATTTTAAAGCAATATTGTTTTCAATACTTTTAAGAAAAATCATTTTATTGTTACAATTATAATTATCGATTATTTTTTTTATACGTTTATCAGTGTCTACGAATTTTTTCACCTTCCTAGGAGGGCTATTTCCTAACACAAGATGTTCGTAATATGTATCACGTCCCGCTTGGAATTTTAAGGTTTGATATAAAGGTCCAAATTTTTGGATGAGTTCCTATTTGTATATTTAAACGCCTGTTCACCGCCTCGGCATGATTATTTGTCCGGTCTTTACCTTCTAGAATTCTTTGGTAAAGATTCCACATGTCGGGCGAATAGCGTGGTTTTCTCCTTCCGATACGTCGATTTTTCTTCCCGGTGTAAAATTCTTCAAACCACTCAAATAATGGCATTAGCTCATCTGGAAGTCCGTCTGCTAATTCATCAGCAGTCATATGCAAATCACTCAAAGGTATGAATTCTAATGCAATAATTAATTTGACGGAAACACAAAAGTCTGCTTCATTATTATACCTTGATAATAAATGTAAGTCTCCAAATTTTTTCAAGAAATGTTGACTTAAATGAAAATAACATCCGAAAATATTTACGTCTTCAAATGAATTTTTTATGGCTGTTATGGCACCAAATTCAAAGTCACAAGCAATTGATTGTGGTTTTAAATCAGATTGTAATGTATTAACCATACTAAATAATTTTTCATCATTTTTTTGATGTACATATAATATATATAATACAGTATAGTAATAATAATACACGTACGGACATAGTACGTGATACATTGTATAATATATTAGTATAATAATATAATACAAGTATAAATAAAATGATATCATCAACCTATCGCCGAAATTATAGTACGCCGAGACCGAAACGACTATCGTTGTATCGACATATCGTCGAAACGTCCGCGCCAAAACGTTCGCACCGAATCGTCCCATTCCCCGGTCGCGGTGATTCACGAACGAGCCGATGAGTAAATTCATTTGGGATGTATTGTGCGCATGCAGGTCTTACGTGGCGGATAGTAAGTGTTGAAGATGAAAAGAATAAAATAAATGACATAAATAGTGCTACATTTTTGTGTCCGTGCGTGTTTCCATTAACCTTTGAACAAAACAACGGTGGCGGGGTTCCCAGGTGACGCGCGAGGGATTAATCTGCCCCGACTTGCAGTATATACGACATACGTATATACCTATTATATTCGTTTATACTACACACAGATATATATATAAATGTGTGTGTATACGTGTATTCACGGTGTTGCGGACTACACACAAAACACGTGCTTTTCGTTATACACACAAGTAGGTATAAAACGTAGTATGGACGGAGAACACGCACAATCATACTCGTCGTCGGACCGATGTTTCTGCCCAAGGCCGCGCACGTTGGATTCGTTCACCTGCCGCCGCCGCTGTATTACACCCGGCGAGACCCTCTATTTAATAATATTATAAGTATAATATAATAATATCCTACACGAGCAACAGTCCGCGCAGCGTCTTAAGAGTGAGCGCGATGCACGTGTACGCTACGCATGCCGGCCGAACGCGATAGGAGAAACGCCTGTGTAAATGACGATTTCGTCACGCGGTATAACGTTACGCAACACATGTATTTATATCGACAGAGATGAGCACAAGGCACAACACGAGTATATTACCTATTGTATACAAATATATGTATAGGTATACTTGGTGTTTTTTTTTTTTTTGTTTTCACGACCGACCGACCGACCGACTGCTGCAGACTGCTGCAGGAGAGGAAGGATATGGCGTTTGGCTCGTCGTCGTCGTCATTGTTAATCGTGTCCCGCGTAATGGTATTTTTAGATTTCCGTCAAAATGCGGAAAATAGCCAAGGAAAAAAATATACATCGAGGCCGACCCACTAAGCGCTCATATCGTCATCGGGTATACATTGTCCGAACAGCATCTATACCATTTGTTAACATCATTGTTTTTTAATTGTTCTTGTTGTTGTTGTCGTTGGTGGTGTTGTTGTCACGATCGAAATTCTTGCACGGCCGTCCGTTATTCCGTCCGGTTTTGAATATTTCATATTATATTAATAATAGACACTACCGTCGCCGGCGCCGACCGTATTTAGTATTTTTAGACTTAATTTTAATTTTTAAACGGAATTCGTGCCTATACGAAAGGATTTTCGTTTGTACGTAAATGGATTATGTCGTACTGCAGTCTATTACATAATCATGGGCGTCCCTAAATATTTTGCTAGGGGGCGGAGGAGTTAATATAATGCTTGGGAAAACAAATTTAAAATTCTAGGAGGGGCAAGTACCTTTTCCCCCTGGGGACGTCCATGTATATAGTGTATATTATAGACTCTTGATCGTTCGAAATTCAGGGGATGACCGAGCTGAAAATTCGAATTATCGCAGAAGAAAAAAAATATTCTAATTGACAAGAGTCAAACGTTTTTATTACAATACTTATTTATTATTTCATTTCAGTTCAAATTGTAAACAATACAGTGGAAATGGTCGACGGTTTACTACATTAACATTTTTTTAAATTATTTATATCTCCATGTTATATAATAATAATATATTTAGGTATGTGGTTATGTATAAACGACGTACCCCGCCGTCTTCGAGAGGCCTAAACCGATTCCGCTGGAAATAAAATATTTACATGTTAAGCGACGCTGACTTGAATATTTTTCGCAAACCGTTAGCTGATATTATATTAATCGTGCGTTTTACTACTGCAACGGCATTAAGTGCGAAATGATTACTATATTCGGAGTTTATGTTTGTATATTATACAGATAATAATGGCGCGTGTATAATAATATTTATAATACATGTTGTTTCCGGTTGAAATGTATTGTTTTTTGTTTTCGAATATATTCTGGTCTCTCGGGAAGTCGGGGAACGACTTACAGAAAATTATTTACCAACGTCAACATAACATACTACGCTATATGTATATACTGCATACGTGTCACTGTTTTCCCTCTGTCAGTTTGAATAATAATAACGTCCGACCATAATAATTTATGAATCGGATTGAAACATTGGTCACTGTTATTCGACTGAAATGCACTGCACGCCCGACACTTGTTTACAAGCGCGGGCAATCAAACGTTACGATATCGTACATCACGATAAACATTGTACAAACGCAGCTTCTCGAATATCATAACACGGTTTAAAAAAAGAAATAAAAAGCATACGACACATTATTGCTAACCTATAATTAACAATGCACCGTTATCCTGGATGTAAACACTTAACCGATGATACCGTGCTATATAATAATATTATATTTACACGATGCGACGCACCAGTGTGACAGTGCCATCGTACTCTACTAATAATATTGTAAGTGGTTTGTCAAAAAGAAAAATTGAAAACTCCATTACGTCTAGAGTCTATACAATAGTTAATGTGGTTCTTGTAATAATTTTTTCACACAAAAATCCCGTGTTTGACCATAGTATTTTAAAGCAGGTAGTGTTTTCCCAACCATTTTACTATGGTGACCCACAAAATTACTCTTGTTCGGGTAGGCGACCCACCTTTTCCATAAAAAAAAAATCAAGTTTGCTATGATGAAGTAACATATTATTTTTTAATGATTTTTTATAGTAATTATATCATTTAATTTAAATAAATACTGATGGTTAATCGAAAAAATATTATCACAACGATATACTATCTACAGTCATAAGCGTATTTACCGACAACACATGAGAACACATTTCCTATTCTCGAAATAAAATCATATAAAAGCAAACAATAAAATTACTATAAATATATATTCCTTGTGATTAGTTTACGAACAGTGACCCATCAAACATTTTTGTGACCCATAGGTTGGGAAACACTGGTTTAAGGGATACTACACCCTCCTCTAGGCGGACTCTATTTTTAATATTTCTCCTCGTTTTCTTCTTCTATTGGCTTTTTACAGTATATGTTTTATGTTTTTTTTTGCCCCCATCACGATCTCTTTCCATTTTTTCCAGTTCTAATCGACCGTCATTCACACTTGACGCTGATTTTCTAGTAGTTTTCTTTTGCCGTATCCAACCACCTCTTTTAAGGTCAGCTTAGAGATGTTTTTCCCGTAGGTTTTCATTCCAGCACCATGCTTTAACCATCTCTGTTTCGTTTCTGAGAATAACATGACCAAACCATTATTGTTTTTTTTTTTTTACCACTTTTATTGCAGCTAGCTTACGATATCGTTTGTTAATATTTTCACACTATTTCTTCGTATTTAACTTGGTATTATAAAATAATAGAATAGTTTTGTATATTTTTAAATTATGTTTTCAAGTATCATGTTGTTCTTGTAATGATATTATTAGCTACAATGTCACATATTTTTTTTCCATAGTGAAATAATTTTGACAAGATTTATATGAATAAAATATGTATATACTACAAGCATTCAATTGAAACGCAAAATACTTAAAGCCGCAGTCTCGTCTATTACAATAATTGTGTTGAGCAGTGAACACCATTGATTATTATATCTGAAAATCAATAGTCCACTGTGGAGAAGATTCACTGCCACACATAAAACAAATACTATTATATTTTATTATTACATTTGTATGTTTTAATAATTAATTATATGCTTCCTTTGAGTTTATTCGAGTCGAAGCATTCTTGTCTGTTTTTTTTTTTTTTTAGTTATAGATATATGTTATTGATTTAGGACACCTGTAAAGTGGTTTGAGTTTGAATGCGTGACGTATAAGAGGCAACTCGATTAACGGCTTCATTTACATATTGTTGTTATTGAATAATTTAAATATAAGTACTTACATGTTTGTGGTGTTATTTTTATGGACTCTACTTCATCCGAAAAATATTGATATTCCGTACGTCTATCAAAGAATAATAACAATGTTTTAACACTTTTACCGTTATCTAAGTGACGTACATAAATACTTGGATATCGAAAGTCTTGCGAAATCATGTTTTGTATTTTTCGTATATATCAGCGGTTCCCAACCGTGGTGGGAGGAGATTCTCCCCAGGGGAAATATAGTGATGATGTTATGCCATTTTCAATATTTATAAAATTGTATTCAAAAATATAAATATAATATTAGTAATTATTAAGTTGATTTTTATTTTATTTATATAAAATTATGAAAAAAAGTCAAAAGTTATATAAAATATAGTTATTTTATACTAATAAAACCAAAAAAAAGGTCTTCTAAATCTGAATTATAATATTAAGGGAGGCGTAATTTGAAAATTTACAAGGGGTGCATTGAATAAAATAGTTTGGAAACCATTGATATAGATCACTTAATTGTTGGATAATATTTTTATAAGTTATAAACTGTAGGTTATTTATTATATGTATAATATACATGTAGAAAATACGTAGTCACTGCATGGGTGGCTTTTTTTCACAAATTCATAAACTTGTTCATTTTTTCCTCTCTAACCTTACATATACCTACTTATTGACTGTCATGATATTTTGTTATAACATCAAAATCTGTAACCGTCTTTATTCGTTTCCTTTACGTTGAATACTGTGTAGTTTGGTGGCAGTTTTAGATTTTGTTTATATATATATATATATCAGATTATTGTATAGTACAACATAAAGTTGGGTTTTTATACCTATATGACATATAATTGTTTATTTGAAACTTCGAACGTAACTTGCACGTAACGTTCACACCTGGTATGGGCTTGCTTAGTCGCTTCAATCAATCTCATGATATGTGTCACTAATCAGTCTCGAGAAGTATAAAACATGACAACATGCCCATCAAGTGTTTAAAATAAGATAATTGTGTTATAACAACGATAATTAATGCAATAATAAATTATTTTATAATCCTGTATAAAAATTTCCTGCATTGATCACTGCGTACTTTTTATATGTTCCAGATGGTTAAAAGAATACTGTAGCCGCACCCGAGAAGTGAGTCATATAATTCATCGTATTATATAGTTCTCTTGATCCAAGTTCTAGAATTCTAGATTGTTTTTAAGTCACACACTCGTGAGCCACTATACTGTGAGTTTTGTGCAAAGTGGCGGCTGGTATCGGAAATAGCATTTTTTTTTACGCAACTATATACGCGAGAAAAAAAATGCTATAGTGGAAACAAATATAAAAAAATGAATGACACTTGCACATACCCTTCAAACGCCACACACTCGCCGAGTTTACCACATAGCCACGTGGGTACATAAAAGTATCGTTGTTTCCGTTTTGTTCAACACTATCAACTTACACGAGTATTGAAGCATATAATATTACAGTTTACATATTGAAGCGTTATCGATTTTGTTTCGAAATTTGTTTTCTTTTCATACCGTTTTGAACGTTTATCTTCAATCGGCCTATTATTGTATCGGTCGCGTGAAAAACGTTTTAACGAGTTGTTCGCCGTGCAATAAACCGTGCATACGTCGTCGTCATCATGTCGACAAATTACGTGATATTACACGTATACTTTATAAATGTTTATTTAGATAATAATGTAAAAGGCTAAAGTGGTCATCAGGTGCAGTTGCAAGTTGCAAAAGCAACTGTGTGACCCGTGACCTGTTTGAAAATATGACACCCGAAACGTAAAGCTCATTTATTATAAGCCGGTGTTCGCTTCCGCGTCCAATAATGTGTTGTGATTTTGCAAGTGTTGATTGTTTTTCTGATATTATCGCAGTGATTTTTAACAAATTTATTAAAATCATAGAATTCATTCCAGCTATATCGTGGATATTGTGTACGCTTTCACTTTTATTGGAGTTTATCAATTGACTCGACGGACACAAAAACAACAATATAACGTCAAATTGTATCATATCATATAAGCTGACCAGGCAAACGTTGTTTGCTGGTCCATCAATCACATTTATCGATGTAATATAGAAACATGTTTACCCCTGCTTCTATCTAACCCACTTCAGAGAGGATTGGTATAAAGTCCTTTCTTATCTCACCCCTTAGCTATTAGAGATATTTACCATCAACATATCAAATCTCCAGGCCCAGTGGTTTGATCTGATCGTTTATGAGTGAGTGTAGTCTCCTTGATGTATATATATATATGGTGCCTCAGAACTATTTCACAACTATATAACATCTTTAGTTCTTTTAAATTTTTTTCTTAAAAAAAAAAAAAATATTTCTATTGCTTTGCATTAGAAAAATAACGTATTTATTTTCTTTATTAATTTCAAGGACATGGATTTTAAAATCTAACATTTTTACTAAGGTTTTAGAAAATAATCAAAATAACCTTTTGTAAACCTGATTTTTAAAATTGTTAGTGATAAAATTAGAATTATGTCATTTATTTGTTATGATTTTTCAAACTTTTTGAAAATGAAAAGAAATCAATTGTTTGTTGGGTCGAGATTATAAATCAAATTTTGATAAGCCATATAATAGATAATATTAATTATTTTATTTTCATAAAATGATAGAAAAATGTAAAAATTACCTGATTAACTTTTATTAGAATTTCAAATGTCATTTTCTAAAAATCAGATTTACAAAATGAGTTATTTGGATTTGTTTTTTAAATAGTAAAATAAAATTGAAAAAAAAAGGTTAAATAAAGAGAACAAAATTTATGGCAGTTTTCAAATAGTTTTGAGATAATCTATATATAGATCATATCTTTATATAATAATATTATATTAAACAAATTCGTACTTTTTAGATTCCCAAAATATTAATGTAAATCAACACAGTGGTCAAAATTCAGAAATAACGATGTATTGTTTGAAGATTTTCCGAAACCATCGGGAATATATTTCGCACTTTAACTTCGATCATGGATCATAGCTGGGAAAATGTCTCTACGACATCGCGGTATAATCATTATGCGTTGGAATATACGATGTTGATCTACTCTTGAATCATGCAGATATAAATCAATTGCCGTTATTTCATTATTTTTCACGCTTCGAATAATATTATTATACAATACTAATATATTCAATGGTTAAAAGCCTTAACACTAATATTTAGGATGTACTAACAACTATACACTCATGAACAATGAAATTGTTAATTGATATTGTTATTTTATCGATTAATAATCACGGCGGCACAAGTGTGCAGAATGCCAGACTACGGTTACCTATTCTTATTTCCTGTAAAAAAAATAAAAATAAAAATAAAAAATATACATAGATTTTGTAATCATTTTGTTGCACGTGCTGTTTGCCATTGCTGTTCTAGATTTAATTAAAATCGATACACCTTAAAAGAAATAGTACACATGTATTAATTAAAAATAAAAATAAATTGCATAGCGTCTTTATACAATGCAGTAATAAATATTTCCTTTTTCTTGATAACAAGAAATATTTTTTCGAAAAAAATTATTCGTTAAATAGCTTAGTAGTTATAGTCAAAAAGAAACTTAATATTTTTTAATAAATATCATTAGTGACAGCAGTTTCTTCGTAATACCCGGTTAATTGTGGCAACTGGGCAAATTTGATTTAAAACGAGTCACGTATAAAAAAAAAAAAAAAAAAAACGTTATGAATAAGGATAGTCTTAGACTATACTGTAGACTACAAAGAACATTATAAATACTTATATCTCGTTTTTCTCATTTCATTCCAATCATGAATTACAAAATAAAATATTTTTTGATAAAATCATAAATTAAATTAATCTACACAAATTGTTAATAAATTAAATTAATTTTAATATGTTCTTACTAGTAAAAAATTATATAATTTTACAATCTTGTATTAAATTTAAACTTTGATATTTGTATACATTTTATATATTTGCAACCAAAAGGTACTAACAGATGTTTTTCCTTTTGTTACATACCATTTAAAAATGTATTTGATTTAATTTTTATTTTAAGAAACACCATATACAATATTATTATGTCATTTGAAAATTTTATTGTTGTCTTTTGAATATTAAGTTTTAAATAACAATATAGATACCAGATTCATATTCTTTAATCTTTCCATTTAAATTAAGTAGTAAAAGTTCAAAATCAAACGTTTGTTTTTCTTTTCATTTAATTATACTCATTTAACGTTATATTGTTTTATATTTATTTTTAGAATTAACACAATGTAGAATATGGTAACATTTATCAGTATTGTAATTTAATACTGTAATTGTCTAATTATAATACTTTTTCTTCGAGCACAGTTAAAACAAAATAAAAAACCAGTAAAGAATAACAACATATTATTATTTATTGTGAATTGATTGATAAAAAAACCCAACGGTGGTAAAGGTTTCCAATATCTCTTATTTAAAATAATAATGATGTCTGCATAAACTGTTAAAAACAGTTATTCGCGTGTTACATACATTTAGAAGACTAAAGAAAATTGTTATTTCCGTGTTGTGCGCACTGCACAAGTAGCCGATAATTCATAGTTTTTATTTTTTATGTGTTTTTTATTAATCTTTAACAAAAACAGTTTTGGACGACTTTAAAACTGTATACCTATACACACTGCGGAACACAAACAAAAATCATTTTCCCGTTGTTATTGTTTTTCAGTCGTATGCATACACATAAACATCGTATACGAGTACGAAAACATTATTTTGTAATTTATTCACATTGTGTAACATCACTTTATTATTATTATTATTATTCACTCGCTCTGGATAGAAATTGATTGTATTGTTGTTGTTTTTTTTTCACTTTGGAAAATCGCTAATATGCGACGAATCGCGTCACCATCGAATTTCTATCGCTTGCCCGATCCACTAGGAATTTGCGATAAAAAGAACATGGATGCAGAAAAAAAAAAACCTTGTAATTGCACCAGGTACACTAACTATAACTGCACTCCGCAGAGGCATGTTGTTTTTCCCGGAAATTCACGTCGCCAATCGCCATTCAACCGATGACGATGCCGTGGAATGACAATGAAACAATTAATAACCGTATATTATACACAGCAGAAGCCGCTATATTAACGGCATGACCGGAAGTCCACATCACAACCTTTGTATAATATATTATTAAATAATTATAATATAGCTGTTACATAAAGAAATAAATAGATAACACGCACGCATCAAAAAATAAATAAAAAACGTGCCGAAATTGTTGTTGAAATGTTGTCGGCGTTATCGAATGTTATAATATTTAAAACGGCTTCCAACGACTACACCCCCTTCTCATCTCCAAACATTTATACGGTATATACCTATGTATATATATTAATATAGAAATTACCAATTTACCTCCAACCGTCCCACCACTACCATACGTTTATCATTTCGTTGAGACTTTGGGAATCCAACATGTGCCGCCTGACTATTCATGTATGGTTAATCATTGCTATAAGGAACGGATTCAAATGCTCTAAAAAACATAAAAATGTCTTAAAAAATATAATTTAATGCACTCATAACAGACATTTTTTTTTTTTAGAAATGCTCTTAATTATACTCTTAAATCTTAATATTATTTTTACGTTGAAAAAATTTCTTTTTTTTTCTATATAAAATCTTATTTTGTGCAATACGAAATTATGATTTAAATAAATAACGTATCTTTATCTAGTTGCTTCTATGTATGTTGTATGTATATACCTAAGTGGCTATTATAGTTGGAAGTCATATTTATCTGATCGGTAAAAACATAATAAATATTATTTAATTTTATTATTTTTAATTAAATTGTTATCAATTTTTTCCCCCAATCTTGTATAAAAATTACTTAAAACATATAAATGCACTAAAAAATGTCAAAATATGTTCTTAAAAATAAAAAAAGTTGTATAAAAATGCAGAAAATGCAAAAAAAAATGTGTTTTATTTTTTTTAATTCCTAGGTGAATGAAATGGACTTTGTGTTTAAAAAGCAAATTTTTCGGACATGCAGGAAAAAAATGCACAATTCAAATCCATTTCCGAATCATTACCTATAGTGATTATTTCAAATCTTGGTAAAATTTAAGTTCTTTGCCGTCCTTTGCAGGGCTAGAAGTCTAATACCATTTTTTCTTTCTCACATCGATTTTTTGCATATTGATTGTTCGTGAACTTCATGACTACGTACCACCCGCAATACTAACATGATTTAAAATAGGGGTGGAAGTTTCAATGGAAGTTTCGAGTTTTGATAACTGGTACCAATGGTACCTGATTTTCTATTATTTAACTAAAATGTTCGGACACTGTGTTACTTATTTTTTACATATTTATAGACTATATTATATATGTACATACATAAATTTATGTATTCTAACATCATATACTGTTTAGTAATAACAATAGTAGCAGTATTTATTATAATAATTATTACTCATCTCACAAAACCATAAAAAAATAATTTGGGGGTTATTGAAGGAGCGTTAAATTTGAATCGTTCCATCATCTTATACCGCACAAATCCTGTAATTATCAACTATATGCTTACAATTATTCTTGTATGGTATAATAGATTGTGTACAAATCGAATAAATAGGAGCAGTTAAAAACCGTTTACTTGGATATTTTTCAAATGAAAAGAATTATAATTTTTACGTCCTTAATAATTAATACCCCTTTGTACGACCGCATTTTCTTCACTCCATTTAAAATTTAAAATTCTCACCATCATAGTGTATCAAATATCGACCAGCGTTAAGTGTTTTGTTTTTTCCTGTGGCATGTTGTAAACATTTAAATATTTTACGATCGGGAACAGTGGACGCTTAAAGTAATTATTTGAAGAGTATATACCATGGTGAGTATAGTGGATTGGTTAGTATGTGTTAAAAATAACTGTGCGTAATCGTAACTAAAAAAGTCACACCGCCACTGGTGTCGTTTCACGTTTGTACGATGTTGAGTTTTAGGTAATATGAATGCACATCACCGCAACGACGTATATACGTGACTGTCGTATACTGTCGCGAGTATCCAAATCCATTAGCAGATGTTTGCTCCATCGCCACAACAAAATTGATTTGTTGCTTTTCAACTAAAGGTAAATAAACTGAATATAAAATTTTCAAAAATAAATAAATAACTCTTCAAAACGTCCCGCGTACATGCATAGATGTACGTCCTTCAGGTTTCAAATCTCCCGTGTAACTAACTGCGCACGCGCTAATACACGTGATCTTTTAATGCTACATTTACGCGGTATTATCTTCCACACATCTATAGCAATTTGAAAACTACAACTATAGTATTTTCGATATTTCGTTTGATTCACTGTGCGAGCGTTTACCGAGAAATATTCACGATTCGTTAAAAATACCAAAATTCTGGTCATTGAGGATTACGCGTGCGGTTTCAGTTATACAAACATGACGTGAGTCTATATTATTATTATTGTCATTGGCGCCAACACATTTAAGAGCGTGTGTGTATTATTCGAAATAATAATATATAAATATCTATTTTACATTGTTCTAATATTATTATAATGAATAATAATATTGTTATTGAATACAACACGCGCGTCTATATAAAGTCTTCGAGTGAAAGCAATGTATTATTTTACTAGTATTTTTCTATTACTCTTTGACCTTAGCCTTATCGTATGATCAGATGGGTACACCTTATCTTCGTCAAACAATGTCCTAAAAATGACAACTTTGAATTGCTAATATCATGTATGCAAATTTTAAATTATATAAAGGAAATTGAGCTATTTTTCCATATACATTTGTACCGCTCTTTGCGCATCCAATTGTAGCGATCATTCGCTACCTTCATCAACCCGCTCCCTTAGAAGATATTGAAACGTCTCCAACGGGACTGGGTTTCTCCGTTCTTATACAGTGTTGGTAATATTATTAATAGGACCGACAATCAGCCGATGACACTTTTTACTATTGATAATATCGAATTTAACAATAGCATATTTAAGTTGACAAAACTGCTACATTTTAAAGTAATCATCGAAGGATCTAGACAAAGAAAAAATCGACGTCACCCATATTGCAAGCGGCGTACATGTCATATGGGCACATGTTTAGATAATATTTACAAACTCCTCGGTGCGTTTAGCCAGGATTATCTCAGTATGTAAGTGCGCTCTATGCTCCGAACCGCCAATTTTTAAGGCTGTCCGTCATACAAACATTTAAAATTGTCTCATAACAAGAAACCATCACTCCATTCAAACAGAAACTAAAATCATAAAACGTCTCCAAGGGCTCCATCAAACGAAGCCCAAGAAGATCATGCTCAACCTCAAACCAAATATTATGCTGCTACCGTTAGTTACTACATTTTGAACATTCTCCCCTAGAAATCGTCTCAATTATGATATCACAATTTATTTCTAATTTAAATTCTTTAATTGGTCCACTAATTTCCCTCTTAGTCGAGGTTTTACATAAGCGTTTATCTCCATAGCTAATATTTCACTTATTATCCAATTATTCATTATATTTATATGTTTTGTTATTGTACATGTACAAACAACCAATAATCTTGTAATTTTATACTTGTTACCATGCAAACTATTTATAAGTTATTATTATATAATATTATCCATGTATGTGTATATTTTGATTTAATTGTTGATCTGTTGTAGTTTAATACTGAAAACTATTTAAATAAAAAATAAGAAAATATTACTACTCTACTGTTATTATAGCGCTGGAGTGTCTATGAAATTGCAATTATTTTCCGACCCATCCAATTAGTCTAAAACGTAAAATATATAATTATATAATATAATACTATGGCTGAACCTAATTGAACCATAAGTTTATCACGCATATGAAGTCCACCTTAAATTATTTTGGAATCATCTGGACCAGGTGTCTCTAATCTTTTTTTACGAAAGGCCAAACCTTAAGTTTGCTTTGAAATCGTGGGCCATAATTGCTTGGAGATGCATAGTTGAAAATTTATGAATTATTTTCTGACCATTCCATTATTTTATATTATATTTTAATATAGTTGTAAAAACAGCAACTGAAAAACAAGTTTAGTCTAATATTTATACTTAATAAATTATTTTTTAAATAGGAAATTAATTTCAAAATTATTATAATATTTTCAAAACATAAGTTAGCGTGGCGGGCCAGTTAGAAAAGCTTGACGGGCTGCAGGTTGAAGACCTCTGATCTGGACTATACTGACTCTGTTTTGAATAAATTTAAGTGGTCAACTAAAGTTGAGATACACTCAAAATAACTTGAGGAAAAGTATTAAGTAGGAAAATGAATTTACAGTAAATTTGAGGACGTAAGTTGAAAACATATAGGTTGTAAAAATGTTGGTAAATATTTCTAACATACATTCCGGTGAAGTGGATACTATATGGATGGGGATAAGGATAGAAGAAGATTTGAAAGTTGGGGATCTCAAATTTTTCAATTATGCTTCACTAACATTGGTAGATGTCGAAAAAAGTTTTTCACGCTAAATAAAAATCTACTTTCGGACAACAGACGCGAGACACAACTTCAAGTTTAATACGGTATAACGTAATTTTCTTGTGAATAAAACTATATAATTTTGATTTAAAAAATACATTAAAATTTTGTATATAAATTATAATACATTTTTAGATTCTGAACGGAGTGATGGAATCTATTGGTTTTACAATGATACGTGTGTTTTTTTTTTTTGTGTCTAAGGACACGATTTTTGGTAGTATAACTGCTTCGATTTTCTTAAACAGTAACAGAAAGAAAAGTGAACGTAAATGGTCCTTGGGCAAGTCAAAAATACAACTTTTTCAATACTTTTTTAAAAAATCGAAAAGAACGATAAAAAAAATTACGAAAAAATGGGAAATTTTACGCAAAATCACGTTTTTACAAAATACATTTTTTAAAAATGCTCCAACTCAAAAACGAAAAACCCTAACAACTTGAAATTTTCACTAAATCTTTATATTGGTGTTTTCTATATATGGTTAAGTTTTCAAAGTATTTTGACATATTTTGACTTATTTATAGACAATTTAAATTTTCGATTTTTGTAAAATTTTTTTTTTTTTAAATAATTATAAAATTTAATTGGCTGACCGAAAACTCTTGAACATTTAATACAAGGTTTATAATAAGTTAAAATTATCGTCACTAAAAAATGTCGGAGATCGTTTCACTCAAATTTTTTTTATAAGGCCATAAAGCTCAAATTTGTATAAAATGTGTCAAAATCACGATAATTTGCAAGTTATTTTGTAGAATTTTGTAGATAATTTTGTAAATTCATAAAATTTTTTCTGTTCATACCTAAGGTTTAAAATTTTAACAGTAGGTTATCCATAAGCTACTCTTCAAAAATCTTTAAAAAAATTTCTACCCGACTTAAAAAAAAAAAAATTTATGACTATTTGAAATTTAAATTTTTACTAAATTGCATTATAATTCAATTGAAATATAAAATATTATATTACTGTATACACATTTTAGACAAACATATTAACTTCGTTCATAATCGTTATTCGTATACAATGATATCTATCATTGCATTCAAATTTAACAAATCCATTGTAATAATGACCTATCATATAAACGAGTTGCACTCCACCCCCAACTGTACAGCAAAGCGAGGCCCACCCGTTCTTTTTTTTTGCATTCACAGGTTTTTTTTTTTACTGAAAATACATATTTTATAATGTTTAGTGCATATTTGGTAATTTTTTAGTACATAAATGCGTACATATGCCGGTAATTTTAAAAGTCTATATATCCAATGCTTATACTAATTATAAAGGATTTCACGTGTTGAGTTTATTTATTATATTTTTCTTGTAACCGTATTTTAATATTTTAATTACTTATAAAATATGTAATTTACATACGAGAACAACAAAGTATAAACAGGCAAAACATCATTATATATAGTATGTTAATGTTATACTATTACGCAATAAACATATTATTGTACAAGTAAAACTCATTGTCGATAGGTATGTATTTCAAAATTTTAAAGCATTTGTCATATTTAAAAATTACCCAAAAATATTGTTCGTTTTCCGCAAAATAATAGCCATTATATTCGAACGATGTATAGAAACGGAACACCAGTTGTTTTGTTAAAAACAGAAAATATGTTAATACGATTATAATAAAATAATACTGTTTATACAATCAATCATCATATTATAGCATTAAAATTATTTCGTATTCCTTATTTCACGTCTTGATACTTCTTGTGTTAAATTATAGAGTAAGAGAATTATTGATACAATAAAATTTTCGTTTTCCAGTAAATCCATTTCTTTTGGATCGATTAAAAAAGCTCATTCGCTGTAGGCAAATTATACGTTAGAACTGCATCGTAACTATGTAGTTATAATGTGTCAACATTTCTATTAACTAGAAAAACAAGTTAAAGTATTAAATATTTTATCTAAAAGGAATTAATTGATTTATCAAACAATATTAAAAACAGTAAAATAATAGTAAGAAAATCCCAACCTATTTTTTATTTACAAGCATCCGGTAAAAATCGCTTTTCGACTATCTACGTTTTTTTTTTGCATTAATATAAAAATATATACTGCTTGGCTGTATTTATGTGACATGATGATGAGTTCAATATACTATGATAGTGAAACAATTCGGTTGAAACGGTGTAAACATGTTTTTATCGGAAAAATGTAATTTAATGTCATTATCATTTATTTCGATTAATTAAATAATTATTAATATTCTTTGAGCGAAGTATGATGATCTGCATTATATATCTACCTATGTATATTTCGTAGCATTAATTCCTTGCGAATTCAAGACATTGAACACGTGACAAATATTATACATAATACGATCGTATAACATTGTTTTCGGTATGTTCTGGACGATAATAATATTTTGTTTGTATTTAGGGGAGTTAAAGGATGCAACCTTTAATGACATCCATGCTACACTATTTTTTTCTTTCATTTGCTCTTAATTCGTATATTTCAAGGCGTTTACTTTCATTATATCTAATAAATATGTATCATCAATTCTAAATTGTAACATATACTGCAACAAAGAATGAGATCATGTTGGAATACTGGTTTAAGATTTAAGCTGCAGGATCTAAGCCATTTGTCATCTGCGAATCGAAATCGAATTCGTTGTTAATCCATGTGTAGCGTATATTACAATGTATTTTTTATTTCGATGCAGAAAAAAAGGTCGTTGCGGTCGTGTTAACTCACTCAGGCGTTTTGTTTGAGAATTATAAAACATGTATTGAAATGAGTACCTATACCTATATAAGCCTCGGGACGAAAAACAAATATTTGCCGTCGACTAAACTCGGGTTAAAGGATTTGCTCGAAACCCTCGCGTACGAACCGAACCACACATCAGTTGATTAAAACGAGTTGGCGGTAATGTGCAACGGTTTCGAGAGATATCGTTCGGTAAAATCAAAGAAAAAAGAAAAAAAGGAGGAGAAAAACGCACTATTCCTCCGTTGTCGCGCCGCTGTTTATATGCGTACCTAGTGGAGTTTGACATAAAATATATTATACGCGCACAGTAGCGCAACTAGAGTTCAAATCTGGGAGCGGAGTCCCCCACACTCCCCATTATATCATTTGAACATTTTATTTTGACTATTGTTATTTTACAAAATGCTAAAAAATTTGAACACATTTTATTTTCAATTATTGTATTTTATTATATTCAATTATTAAAATTTTTAACATAATCTTCTGTCAATGATTGCAACTGTGTTCAGTATTTCTGCCGGAACAATGTTATTTGCAAGATCTCTTTCAATGTTAATTACACTTAAATTAGTAGAACGCTGTTGTACCATACTGGTTCTCATCCAATTTTTTAAATAAAAAGAAAAAAAACGACTCGCAATGATATCTTAAAAATTAAAATTACATTGTTAAAACTAAAGAAATTTTAAATTATAAAGACATTGGACTTGGGGGTGCTTAAAATATAGTTGGCACCCCCTAGCACCCCCGTAGTTGCACCACTGTAACGCATTTATAAGTGCGTACAAATATTTACGCTCGCATATAAATGGCTTTTACATGGTCATTCAACGTGTATTACGCGCGCAGCCTGTATATATTATGACGACGTATTCGAGACGCTAAACTAACCTTTAATGTGCATCATTATATTATATTGCGTTTGTCGTTTGGCGAAAAAAAAAAAAAAACAACGGAACGCGCGCCTGGCCCCGCGGTATGAACGCAGTGAAAACATTTCTGACCGAGGAATTTGTCTATAGCAAACGCAAAACAATAATCGTGAATATAATAATATTAAAACGCATTAAATTCGCATACGGTCTTATACATTAACTGTACACGCCGGCCGCGTGGACGTCCAAAGTCTCCAAAGTACAACATTATAGCGTTTCACTCCGTTAGCGTCGTACGATTATAGGTAATTATTGTTATTATTATTTTTGTGCGCGTACATAATGTTATAATACACACACAATATGTATACGTGTGTGTTGGACGTTCACGTGCGTACACCGTAAAAACATGTACACCGACCGTGCGTGAACAACAGCTGAAACGCGTGCGATTATTATATTGCGCGTACGCGCGTTGTACGATTGAAAGAACTGTAATGAAATATTGCATATGGGGGGAAAAAAATCAAATTAATCCGCTGGATATTGCGAAACGCTGTGCAGCAGTATATAATTAATGTTGGACGGCTAACTATCGCTCTCGCATCGGCCGGCGCCAGTGGCGTGTCCAGGGGGGAGGGCTTTGAGGCTGAATCCCTCCCAAAAATATATTTTTCACTAAATTATACATTATTATAGCATATTTTCACAAATATATAGTAGTACTACAATGATGATTGATTAAATATATAATAATAATAGTAAAAAAATTACCATTTATAATTTGTGGTAATTATTTACTTGTGTGTAAAGAAAATAGGAAAATGTTTAAGCCCCCTCCCCAAACAAGAATTCTGGGTACACGCCTGGCCGGCGCACTAGTCGCAGGTGATTTATATTATATGGTAAGGTATGTTGTATGTACCAAAGGTGGAAAACAAATCATCTTTAATAATTATTGTTTCGGACCCAACGATGAGACCGCTGAAAAAGCAATATTATATTCTGATTCGAGCTCTGGATTATACACACGCCTACAGCAACCATAATATTGGCGTACGCTGTTCGTACGTAATACTTGGGACGAAATTTACATCCCCACGGATTAACGTAAAGGCGTTTATTTATTTACCAAAAAAAAAGAAAAACAATTCAAATTTCAAACTCGATCGTCTACGTGAGTCTCAACCCGAATAAAAATCATCACTGGAATCGATAATAACGACTATATACCTATTGCGTAACTGGAAAATATTACAATATTATGCTCGTTTGGAACATCGTTCGTGGATTACAAAATAATATTTATCGAACGTAAAACAATTAAAATGTTGACTTTTATATGATTACCTACAACTATATAAGTATTATAATAATAATATATGCAATATAATTCTAATTTTTTGATTTATTATTTCATCTACTAATTATTTTCCTATCAAATATATGAGTTCCAATTCGAGTCATTTGTTTGGTAATCATTTGGTAAACAATTTTGTATTTTATTTCGTAAACCGTATGCACTTAGTACATGTATATGCATAATTCTATTGTTGTGGAGTGAACATTATTTACAGAACACTGAATTTTTTTGTGAGTATTGGGTCTTCTAAACTTAAACTTAATAAACGATACAGTAAATTGTATTTGTACATGGGGTCGGCCTGGTCTCAGTAGGGGGGCAGAGATTCCGGTCTGAGCTCTAGCCGTATTATAGTTATCGGGGCCCCTTTTCATTAATGACAAAATATGAATACCCGTGTATCACTTTGTTAAAATATAGATGACTGCTCAAAGATAATAATTAAGTAGTAGTTCACAGAATAATACAAAACCGTAGTTTTGACCGTTTTTCTTAATATCACTGGCCCTATAGGAAAAAAATCATGCCGACCCTTTGGTTCCCAGGCCAACCGTGTTTGTACTTATATGTGTATTATACATTGTGAAAATATATTAGAACGGTAATGATAATAGTACGTATATCATACTAAATGGAATAAAAAAATTATGCTTCATAAAATTGTAACGAGATCACGTCATCCACCACATTCTTTCGTCAATAACATAATATACATATTTTGTTATCTTCTCTGTATAGGTACACAATATTTAATGAGAACAATTTTAATTGTTTTCAATTGTTCGATGCATAATATGGCACCGATCACATGGTTTATCTACGACAGATGTCATAGTAGATTTGGTGGGTGGGATATTTTGGTAACCATTATGTATTACTGTTTTGTATTATGAATAATGAAATAATAATTACTAATACTCGATTTAATGTGGTTCATTATAAACGAGCAGAATTTTACAATCGGATCATGGAAAAAAAAGTACTTAAATATTTGTTCAGCTACGAAATAAAGGTAAACAATGAATTAATACAATCCATGTTCCATTTATTCCATTATACCAGTACTTTGATTTGCATTCAATTATTTTGTTAAAAAAAAAAAAAAGAAAGAAAATCGATGTCATAGTAAATTTTTAATATTTCGGCGCTACTGATGTTTTGACGTACCACATTGTGTAGTATAATGTTTCTTTTGCATTTCCACCAATTGACCAATGTATTACATAGAAATATTACAATTATATATATAGAGATAGAGCAACTATACGTAATAATGGTCATGTTATTATTGTATTCTGATACGCCAAGCTAATACGGTTTTTGAATAAGTATTATTTATTGCATTTATTGAGATTAATGACTCACCATTTATATAATGTGTTGACTTGTTTGTTGAAAGTTTTATCATAGTTGTCGGCTATTTATTATTATACAAGATTTAAAACAAAAAAAAAAATAAAAAATTATGGAATCATATAATACTCATCATAATATAGTACTAATCATATAATTAAATTACAGATATATATATATATATACACACAGATTTATATATTATTAAATTATTTTAAAAGATACTCAGGTGTTACGATAACGAAGTTCGATAGTGAAATTTTATTTTTTACTATTATATACCAAATATTTTTTCGTTTACGTGAAAATAGCTCATTATAAGTTATAGAAGATTTAATTTCTACGCCGATTCTGAATGATACCATGATGCGTGTTTTTTTCCTATTTTGTTAACTTATTCTAAAGTTCATAGTCCAAGTGGTTTAAATCATCAAAAGGATGGATGGTACCTATTTTTAAATATTTTCTCTTGTTGGTGTGTTCAGAAAGTATTTTTTTGAATTTCTTAAATTTTAAGAAAATAACCAAAACCATGAAAATCAAAATCGAATGAAATAATTTGTTGTAATTAAAATTCATTAAACTCTTACATTTTATATTGAATGCTTGAAATGTATTCATTTTTCACAAGTTGTTCATTATTGTAGTCAATAAAATGATGTAATCTGTCAAGTCGCAAAATATTTTTCTAAGCATTAAAATATTTATACGAATTTCGATTTTAGTTATCTCGCTGTCTATAACATATTAAGTGTAGGAACTTCAGTTTTTAATTATAAACCAGATTAAGTAGATATATTATAATAATCATTTTAATTTATTGATTGTTTTTATAACTGTTGAAGTAAGAAAGTCAAAGTCCATAAAGTTTTACTAGTATAATCAATTTTTTCATATTATTAGGTACTTTACACAATATATATTATAAAATTATATTAACTGTCTTCAAAAATAGTGATTTCGTTCGAAATGTTTTTTCTTAACTTTACAAAAATGCATTAAAATTACCAAATAAATAATAATTATCATAGCTATGCTCATATTATTAAAAAAAAAATGTTGATTCGAGATCCAATTTGAATCGTATTAATAATACGGACTTACTGATTTAAGAGTAAATACTGTGATATCAAGCAATTACATCTGCTAGAAAATACATTTTCACAACGGCAACAACACTTTTCATATTTAACAATTCTGTAACAAATTTTAAACAAATTCATTAATTTACAGTTTCAGATTTTTTTTTTTCCATGTGAACTTATTACAAATATTAGCAAAGTCAAATGGAAATAGTTTGAAAATATTTACATTTCCTTTGTTTAAGGTTTGTTTTCTATATTAGCTTTATACACATAGACCAGTATAACCGCTTTTCATGAATGTTTGTCAACAAACACCCGACCGTTGTTATTTTCGTTCTTGTTTGCTTCGGTTTTGTACAATAAATTGAATGCCTATTCCGTTTTTGCGGTGCTTCCTATACAGGGCTACCTACGCGTTATGTGCGTTCAATCAAAGTACACTCGAAGTTCATAATTCATTACCGACCGCGTATTTTTTCTCCGAAACAGCCTATTGACAACGGGTTCCTGTAAGGCTGTAACTAATCACTACGGGAGCGTTCGATTGGAAAGGTATACAGGGCCTTTTGATATCTCGAAACCTTTTAAATCTCGGTTATTTACTGAACGGCGGCCACGTTTATTAAAGTTTCACTCACTCACGTTGCGCAGTTCTAACGAAACCCTGTGCGGCGTATGCATTTTATAATATTATGTTCAAGCAAATACATACATATCGTCTATTTATAAAATCATACGTCATACTTTTTTGTAGTGCGATACCTGACTAGTATTATTCGATTCGCGCACAACATACCGATCCATATTTACGTAAATCTTTAGGTATACTATATGTAGGTAGGTACCATAAATGCACTAGCTGTCTTAAAATGGTTTTGCATTTTATTTTTTAATACATATAAAATGTTTGAAATATCAATATTTATAGTGCTACACTCAACTAAATTATATAAATGTTCTGAACTATTCTAGCTGTCATATTAAAAATTAAATTAAATCAACATAAATAAAAGAGCAGAGGTTCCTAAACTTTTTGGCGACCTTTGGTGATCAACAGTTTGGGAACTTGAGTTTTTACCAGTGTTGCGGGTAAGAAATGAATCCATAATATTAATATTATTTCATTAGGTAATTGTATCATGGCTTCTATATAATAACGCCAAAAACACAAATAATATAATACCTAATAATAATAATAATAATAATAATAATCTTCATGTACCTACCTATAATATGTAGGTGGCAATGCACCCACACGTGTTTAAAATACCTACTTAACGAAAAGATTATGCCGTATTTGAAAATCATAGACATAATTTAATAGTTCCTAATGAATTTACCTACCTACTTAATTAATTTGTATGCATCTTATATTTTTATGTTAAACATATGTACCAGGTACCTAGTTAACATACTTAATTTTTTTATAAAAAAAACTTATTGAAGTTATACAAAATATGGTAGGTAGGTACTTAATATATTTATCAGAACCAATTTCATTGTAGATGTTTAAATAACAATTGATAAGAGCTACGGACGTCTGAGCTATATTATATTTACATTTTTCTTGTTACTACAGTAAAATCAACTATAATATAATTACTTAGCCAATGAGTCGATGTGACGAATAATATCGAACGAGGAACACCAACGTGAATCCATCATCTCTATCTAATAGTTCATAAAGTCATGTATTTTTATTTTACAAAACATTTTTTAATAAAAATAGTTTTTGTAATTTTTTCTTTCTTGCACAATGAAAAATTGATCTTCTTTTCTTTAATCTTTGCACTGTTCTTATATTTTATGTACAAAGGGTTCACCCGTCAGCCGTCAATATAAATAAAATTAGTTCCAGGAGTAAAACATCCCATACCTACCGCTGGCTTTTCTACATAATTGACAATTATAAATTATAAGACCATTTTTAATAATTAAATAACGGTTACCTGATTAGCTGAGTAGAACTTTGATCAATGGACGAAGGAAAGTAGAGATTTTAAAGGTTCCACCAATCAATAAGCGCACAGCGAAAAAATAAAATATGACTATAATGTATCCCCAACACTGTTAAGGAGATTGTAATCCATGATCTTCTATCTCTGTTTATCACTCGCGAAACATAGGATTTCAGACTTTTTTTTTATTTCCAACGTACCGATCAATTAATTAATGCGATAAGAATTTTGAAAACTGATTTGAATTCATCGTTAAGTCTACTTTAGATCGATTTAACCACCCTTTTTATATTTTGCACTTAACATTCCTAAAAATTAACTTTTGTTGATTTTTATGTTTGTAATTCGTTTAATTCTATTTTGTGAAACTTTGAGGGCAAAATGAAAAAAGGGGAAAAGTCGATCGAAAGTAGACTTAACAAAAAATTTAGATCAGTTCTCAAAAATTGTATCACATTAATTGATCGATCGGTACGTTGGAAATAGAAAACCGTCTAAATTCCTATGTTTTACATGTGACAAAGACAAAAAATCATGGCTTACAATTTCCTTATGTACTAGAGATGCGATGATATTTCAAAATATGGCACCTAGCTATACCATTTAGTTGTTATAATAAAAATATTATAAAATGTATTAAAAATGTTTCATATTTATCTCGTAAATTTTTTAATATTTTCCAAAAATTGTAATACAGTTTTTTTTTTTTTTGAATTCCGCTCCATCGATATCATATTATATTGTAACATTGTACAGACAATTTCCAACGTTAAAATTGTCGTAATGAATTGTCTGAGGCTTGTATAATTATATTAATGGAAAACAAATGATTGTGCTTGTATCTGGAGTAGTAACTGAATTTTGTGTCTTTGAACTGTATATTACAGATAAATAGTTATTCTATAATATAGAAACCACCAATGATTAATTACATGTTTTTTATTTGGTTGTCGTGGTTATAGTATGTAATTTGAACAGTAAAATATCTGTTTATCTGAATAAATTCTCGAGTCATTTTCGAAAATATTATGGTAAATTTCTATGTCTTGGAATAAGAGTTGGTTTTCCCCGCCAATGACTTAAAACAATTCATTTAAATGTTAAATTTAAAAATAAAAATAACACTTCAGATTTTGAAACTAATACAAACGTGACATGTAATGTTAAGTCAGAATTTCGGGAGACATTTTCATGTTACGTTAAATTGATGCCTCCGCATATCTCAATATATTTAATTTGTTTTGTTCAACGTCACGATGGGAACACCAACTTCAATTAGTAATCTACTAATTGAAATGAACAATATTCTAATCATTTTCATTTTGCTATAACTACGTTATTACAATTTTAAAATCTAAGGAAACTATTTAAAATCTAAGAAAACTATTTAAAATTGATTTTTTTTCATATATAAAATATTGTACTGTGATAAATAATATGTATTAGATTCTGAACGAAGTGATGGGATCTATTGATTTTATAATGATGTGTGTTTTTTTTTTATTTTTTATTTATTTTTTTTTGTGACTGTCATCATATTTTGGGACAGTAAAAATGCTTCGATATTCTTAAACAGCGACTTTTCTGAAAGGAAAGTGAATGTAGATGGTACTTGGGCAAGTCAAAAATCCAACTTTTTAAAAAAATCGATAAAAACGATAAAAAAAATTACAAAAAAAAGGCGAAATTTTACGCAAAATCACGTTTTTACAAAATACTTTTTTTTAAAATACTCGAACTCAAAAACGAAAAGCCCGCAAAAACTTGAAATTTTCACCAAATCTTTAAAATGGAGTTCTCTATACAAGATTAAGTTTTCAAAGTATTTTGACATATTTTGATTTATTTATAGACAATTTAAATTTTCGATTTTTGTAAGTTTTTTTTTTTTAAAAATATCTATAAAATTTATTTGATTGTCCGAAAACTCTTGAAAATGTATTAAAGGATTAATTATAAGTTATACTAATTGTATCTAAAAAATATCAGAGATCGTCTCATTCAAATTTTTTTTATAAGCCCATAAATTTCAAATTTGTATAAAATATATTAAAATCGCGATAATTTGCAAGTTATTTTGTAGTTGAAAATTCATAAAAAAATTTCTGTTTATACTTAAGGTTCAAAATTTTAACACTAGGTTGTCCATAGGCTAATCTTCAAAAATATATAAAAAATTTCTACCGGACTTAAAAGAAAAAATTTTATGACTGTTTGAAATTTAAATTTTTACAAAATTGCATTATAATTCAATTGAAATATAAAATACTATATTATTATATAAACATTTTAGACAAACATATTAACTCCGTTCAAAATCGTTATTCGCATACAATGAATCATTGCATTCAAATTTAACAAATACATTGTAATAATGACCTATTCTATAAACGAGGTGCACTCCACCCTCAACTGTACAGCAAAGCGAGGCCCAACCGTTTTTTGTTTATTGTATATATTAGTATGAAATATTTTTAATCAATGGTACAAATACATATAATATTATCCTCAAAAATGTCCATTTCCGATAATAATAATTATCATCTACTATTTTTATATATTATTCATGTATTTATGTGTTAACACTTTCGGTTAAATCAAATAAACCTTAACATTTATTGATATATCTCTTATACAATAATAGTATTTTATTTTCATTGATTGTAAGTGAAATTAAGTATAGATGATTGATGTATTTAGGGCACGGAATATCATAAACTATAGAGCAATAACGACTTCATGTTAGCGTACATCACTGGCTGATTCAAATACATGTCATAATATTAGATTAAAAACTCGATTTTAATACAACGATTTCATTTTCATTTTACAATACAAAATACCAGCCGTAGATGTTTCACCTGAATTTTTGACTTGTCCGATTAGAATACATAATTGTTCGAACTCATATCACGTTCGCGTGCGCCTCGCTTAGAACATTCAGTTTTGATTGCAATGCGTGATGATTGACTATTTTGAAAACTGTTTTAAAACTATATCAACAAGTGTATTCTTGGAGCGTTTTTTGAATTTTTGGCTTTTGCTATTTTCATTTTCATTTTTATGCATACAATTTTCAAATCTTTACCAATTGCTCAATTTTGAAATCCGTATTAAAAAATCAAAACCAAAAAATTGTAAAAGTTAAAAGGTTGATTGCAAAATTATAGTGTTGACAAATTAGGAATAAGTGCATTCAAAAATGGTATCAGAGAACTTAAAAATCATTTTGATTAACAAAATGTTATTTAGACGTGATATTATATTGATTAACCCCCCGCTGCAACTTTGATTGAGGTAACAATATGTCAATATCAATATGTTATTCATACCATTTTAACCGTCAGTTTGTATAATTATATCATCATCGACCGACTAGCATTTCAAACGTGTGAAAATCAAAACCGAGAAAAACAACTTTTGCCAAAAAACCAAATAACCGCATGGTTCATAAGTAAATGATAATAAATTATTATTAGTATATTGTTTATAGTAGGTATAACCTTCAGACTTTCAGAGATAATCGCCAGTTTGTAGTTCATAAATCACCCCGAGTATATAAGTATGTTTTTACATTACATAATTACTTTTATATCGTAATTTTTTGTTTATTAGAGCTTCTAAAAGGACTATTAAGCTTGACATAAATATATTAATAATAGTTATATTGTGTATATGTATATACATATATATATTATTGAATGTGTGTTTAAAGTGCCTCGTTAAAAACTTGTAGTTGCATAAACAAATATAAAACAAAATAAATCAACGATTGAAGTGCGTTATAAGTTTGTTGCTGACTTAAAAATAAAAAATCACCCAGCAGGTCTCTAACCGAACACACGTTAACCCGTATGTACACATAAAAAAAGGCCGCGGCACACTTGCCGCCACTGCCGCCGCCGACACAAAAGAGACTTATCGCCGATCAAAGCGCACGTGTTTATATACGTGTTATCTAATTATTATTCTCTAGAGCTATTTTTTTTTTTCGGTTAAAAAATATACGTTATTTTTGACGTTTCTTTTTGTGCTTGAACTTACCCTTTGAGGTACGATTTTTTTCCGCTATACAAAAGAAATGCGTCGATTGTTTTTTTCTCCCTCGTTCCCCCTCGTCCCTCCTTCCTCACGAGTAAAGCGACAAAATATTTGTTTCGATATTGTTGCAATATCCGTTAAAATACACATTAAACACACATTATTTTATATGAACATTATACGAAAAAGCTAGAGAGCAATTACCAATAAATCGTATTTAAAATGTAAAGGATTAAACAGTTTATTATAATGTACTATTTTTTACGACAGTTGTCATATTACTTGAATATTGTTCAATATTATGGAATCCGTTACTAATTGGTTTGACTAAATCCCTCGAACGTGTTCAAAAACGATTTCTAAGGTACACTGGGTACAAACGAAAATACAATTATACATTTATACTAGTAACCTAGCTCCTTTCTCGCCTATACTTCTAATTAAGATTCAACAGAGCTTCCAACTAGATTGTCTTGACAAAAGACGTCGACGCAACAATATTTTCTTCATGTCCAAACTTGTTAGCGGTACTTATCTTATCCTGAACTTTTAGAACTAGTATAGTTTTTATGTCCCACAATACATGTCACGTTCCTGTCCCACCTTTTATATTAAAAACCACCGAACTTTATATGGCTATAATAATCCAATCGATCGCATTGCACACGAATGTAATAAATTAATAAACATCAACATATTCAATATAAAAAGTCTGTTATCCCAAAAATTATAAAATTATTAATTATTCGTCGTTATATTAAATTAAGTAATTCAATTTCATTATATGTTTTAATATCTTTATATTCCTTGTAAATTACCACATACTAACTATTTACAATTATTATATTATACTTGAGCCTTCACCGTCGTTTATTTAAATAAATATTATAGTCTTAATATTATGACTATTATTATGAATAATATTTATATTTTAACCATAAATAGTACTAATTTATGAACAAGTAAACAATTAAACAATTATTGGATGTTTTGACGAAAGGTATTTTTTTTGACCGAACATTTTGTAATTATTATTAGTAAATACTAAAGGAAAAAAAAATTCAAGTAAAAATTGACCTTTTACCGATTAAATAGCTATATTGATAACGCATTGTTTGTTAACAATATATAAGTTTTACAATATTTAGGTACCTATTTATAGTGCCCAGAAATATTTTGAGCCCAAGGAGCTTCCTAAAATACCAATTACGAAATAATAGGTATCACAATAATCAAGAAAATAGAAATATGTGCTACGCCTGATCGGTAACTCTTCATAAAACGAATGACGACGATTCGTTTTCAAAGCCGAGTCATGCGCAAAAGACCTTACCCCCGTCGAGTTGATGTATAGTAGATGATTATATTATGGCCACAGAACGTTTATTTGTGGAAAAGAAAAGAAAAGAAAAAAATAGTGACGTTTTTACGCAATACTAATGTATAATATTACAACACTGTATACCGTTGATCGAGCATGTTCATGTACATTACGTAATATGTAATAATTATTCAACGATGACTTACTGTTGGGAGAACAAACGATTTTACGAGAAGTATTATAATAAACAAGGGATTTCATGACTGCGTATAACAGAGTAATATTGCGTGCGAGTTCCACGCGGTGCCAGATGAAATTGGACGTTTTCGACTTGTTGCGCGGTCGCGGTTTGTCGCGGGCTCAAAAAATGAACAAATATCATTTATTTTTATTTTTTACACTCCTCCGTTTCAGCACAGGTACCTATTAATGATATTGTATTACACACACTTCATACAATATTATACCGTTGCGCGTTTTTCCGCGAAAACAAAATCGTTCGCGTCTTGGCCGCCGCCGTTGCAGTGATGATGGTGCATCGGTGTGCGTACGTATCTATGGGAATCGTAATTTGTTCAAGTGGTTTTTTTCGTTCACTTTCCTTCCAACGACTAATGAGCGACGTAGAAGCACGAACATTATAATGACAATAATTACAGTGGTATAAACGTCGTCGGACGGCTAAATGAGGAACGGGGACGCGGCGGATATACCTACTTGACAAATCGGTTATACCAGGAAAAGACGTATAGTACGGTGTTCAAAACGTACTGCAGGTCAACGACGCCCGCGACCGTCTACGTGTATTATTTTTATTCCATCTCGTTACGGAAAAATTATCGTACTATTATAAATAGCTTGCACGGCAAACTTGTGTTCTATCGAATTGTACGTAAACCCGTGGATTATCACTATCGTTATTGAACAAATCAATTAATAATATAATATAATAATCAGCCGAGGCGCCTCGTGGCAGACACGCATCGACGTGTCCGCCGGTAAACTGCAATAACAGAGCAATAAAAAAATTAAAATAATAATGCTGCGCGGCCGTGAAACGATACAGCGCTGTGCACACTATTGTATACACTATTACCTGTAAAGCTGATGATATTAGTTATAATTATATCGACGCAATGTGTAAATTATGCTAAATGCCGTTTTCGCACAGCGTAACCTGTGTACATTCCGCTCTCTTTCGTGATCGGAACGCGAAGCGAAAATATAGAACATGGTAATAATAATAATAACGGAAAAGAGAATAGATATATAAATTTCACGACAAGTGTCGCCTATACTCGTGTCCTGCCACTATGTATATATATGCGCACGCGACATACATCATATTATATTATATTCTGTTGCAGACCGCAGAGCATTAGATATCCGAGCCCGGTATAAAGTAACGATACTTGGGTGCACGTAGCAAACCGATATTTACCAGTAACGTGGTAACATATCAGTATTATATAGGAATAATAGGTAGGTATAGGTAAGTAAACTATATTTCGTATTTATCAACGGCAACGGCTTGAACGTCGCCGTGGTCGGGATGAAAATTGCGCGTACCGCACTCGGTGTGTCACCTGTTGCCGCCGTGCAATAATTTTTTTTTCGTTGCCTTTACAATATTTTTTATTTTTATTCATAATAATTCCATGTATTTCGATTGTTGTATATAATATATGTAAGTGTATGTATATTACAAAAAAACAGATGGAACTTTATTTCGAAAAAATAAAAAACGATTTTGAATGAAAGAGGTTGGGTGGATCAAAGTGATTAATGTTGCCGCTCTTTAATGCCAAAGTTTTAAGTAAACTATTGAGAATTTCGTAAAATAACATCCTTAAAGTATTAACTAGACAACAATATTCTTATCAGAAACCGGAGCATTTTTTTAGGGCAAAATCGTGTATAACAATAAAAAAACACTCATTATTGTAAGGCCAACACATTCAAAAATTTCAGTCAAAATCTAAAATGTCTACTATATGAACGTACACGAAACTATTGAGTTTCCGGTCAAGAAATAAATCTAATAGCACAGCTAAAACGGGTGATATTATATGGATTACATATATGGATACATTATATGGAGACAAGAAGAGATTAAACCACCGAAATGTCAAATGTCAATGTTATGCCCGATTCACAAAAAATGATAGGTACGCTATAGTTTACCAGAATTACAGAGAAATATCCCTACTAAACACATCCTACAAATATAAAACATAATATTGAACCAGATCAAACCATACGCAAAGGAAATAATATGGGAGATTATCAGTGATGATTTATGATGCCAGGGAGGTCGACAGTTGATCAAATACATACATTTATTTATGAAATGTATTATGTGATTTTTTTAAAGACATTAATTATTGTAATCATAATCATTATGATCATCATCACATTTAAAATTATATGAAATATAGTTTAATAATAAATATAAACACTTAATCCATAATATATAGGCATAAGTCATTGTTAAACAGACAAATGTTATATTAATTAATCGATGCACTTATTGACATAAGTAATATTTATTACTCTATAGGAAGGAACCATGTATGCGTAGTTAATACGCACTATTTTTTACCGTGCGTAGGAATTTACATAATAGTATATCATTGTTTCCGCAGTGTAGGGAATAATATACGCACCTTTTTACTATCGTGTCTAACTTTCACGTCTCATTTTTCAATAGTGTAAAAACTAACATATTAAGTATTTTTCTTTTCTCTACCTGTTAGGTCTCGTGTAGGAACTTACGTTCGTCCAATAGAATAATGCACAAAAATGCAACGTTTCGCCATAACGTATTCACCGTTAAATTAAACCGAAGTAATAACCCGCTTGCATCGCGATCGTTTAATTTTAATAGGTACGTCGAGAAACCGCATTTCCGTTTAATTACGAGCGTATGAATAAATAACGTAAGTACTTGTAATGTCTTGACAATATAAAAAAAAAAAAAGCGAACTGGAGGTCTGCGCGCTGCGTCCTCCAATGACGTGCATTATTACTTGTAAACGCGTTTAGAAATCAAGTGCACACGAAATTGTTGTGTGCATCCTTGTACGTTGTATTATACGACTCGTGTACTACAGCGATGTATAATTATTATTATTATTATTATTATTCATTTACATTTATTACCTACAGTCTTAATTAAAAAAAAATTAAAAAATAATTATAATAAAACTTACACGTGTACCTACTGCAGCTGCTTGGCTGTAAATACCGAATCAAGATGAAAAAAAAAATTACGTATCTTTATCAGTGTTACTTTTTAATATCTATATTAGATATTGCCTCTATACCTTGTACGAAAGTCCCGAAATCCGTTGTGTTTTCTATTCCTAGGTAGGAATGTATAGTTATAATCTTGTGGTGCTGTATCAGGAGCGGACTTGTTGGGGGTAGCCAACGACCAAGTAGAAAAAATTATGGACTGTCCGATGTTTACTCAATATCTTGAAAAAACTATCGTCCTAATTATTTTGGTACAAGAAAAAAAAGTGCAATCGATTCGTAATTAATCACCTTGCTGTAGTGGCATTAATAAAAGTGTTAAGAAAATTGGCGGGCATACGTTGTTTAACATGTTATGATAAACAAATGTTGCACTCGTAGAAAAAAATTAAAACCCACACTGTGGTTTACATATTATCTATACTACAGTGAAATAATTAGTAATACAATAACTTAAATTATTTCACCAGCGATAATATGTATATATTAAGTACGCATTTAACAGTCCACCAAAATAATAATTAAGAAAAGTGTGGAATAGAAATCACAACAACACTATGATAATTAAATAATATTTTTTCCACATAATTCATTTTGTATCACCGGCCCGTGGCATCAACTTAGAAAGCGGCCCAATGAGCATTTGCCCACCAGCCCCCTGGCCAAGTCTATCTCTGTGGCGCTAGGGCTATATTTACTCAAGGACAAGTGGAACACGGTGATCAGCAAATGCTAATGCAACTAAAGCATTACGACAAAATTATGCTCATATTTTATCTACTTTGTCTGCTATATCCCAAGATAAAAATTAAAACGCTAATACACATTTTGGTTCGATTAACATTTTGAACAAATTGAAAAAAAAAAAAAAAAAACCGTTATATTCATTGTTGTATGGGATGTTATATTACAACGAATAAATATAACTTCAAAAAATCTCCAAAGTTCGACGGAAAATCTATTTTCAAAAATGCCCTTGTACAACTCGTTAATAGATTTCTTACAGTATGTTGGAGATAATTTTAATGATTATAAAAGCAAATATATGGTACTTTTAAATAAGAAGATTGAATATCAGAGTTCAAGAAAGAAATAGAAACCAAAAAGTAGACACTTAGATGATACTGATTCTGAAGAAAGACAATTAGATCCAGGAGCGAAGTTTATAAGTGATATTCAATATGTTATTTGTGACAAATTTATAGTTGGGTTAGATAAACGAAAAATGGCATACATTGAAGTAGAGGAAAAATTTGGATTTTTATCTAACAAAAATATTGATAGAAATGAAATTAACAACCAAATAAAAAATGTACAATCAATAAATGCAAATAAACTAGATTTGGATTTTGATAATTTTGCAGATAAATAGTTTCAATTTCATAATTTAATATATTCTCATCAAATATCTAGAAATACTGCTGCCCAATTTAAATTCATTAAAGATATGCAAATATCACATGCATTTCAAAATGTAGAAACGTGTGTTCAATTTTTTCTTACAATGCCTGATGCAAACTGCTATAATGAACGACCATTTTCATCATTAAAAATAATTAAAAATAGATTACGATTTACATTAAGCCAACAAAATTTAGACGCTCTGAGAATATTATTCATTGAATGTGATATCACAATAAACTTGAGTTTTGACGATGTTATTGACCACTTTTTAGAGCACAAAGTCAGGAAATATTTGTAAAAGCTGAGATCGAGTTTGACATAAACATTTAGTTTTATATATATGTAAGTATAATAATCAAAAATACTTTTTTTTTTAAACTGTTTGTTTTTTAATTTGTTTACTTACTTGAATAAATATTAAACATTGATTAGAACATTGATTGAAAGTGTAAAGTGATCTTGTATATTAAATAATCAAAGTTTTAACAATCACATTTTATTCTATGATTCGACTACTCATATATGAGCAACTGATTATATACAATATTAATTTAAAAAAACATAATGCAATTTTTTTTTTAGCATTGAAGAAAATAGAGATGAACAATTTTGGGGCCCAAAATCATAAATTGTACTAGACCCATAAATTGATAAACCAGTGCTGTTTAGTTACCTTTGTGCTGTTTAGTTATAATACACGTACATAGTATAGATATTAGATAGTACCTATACCTAAACAGAGTGTCAATGTATACTGTTTGAATCTTGTCATTTTGAACATTTAACATGCACATTTTTGGACTATTATTTATTCTGAATAGGGTGTAGTTGTGCACAATTGTATAACTATAAAAAGTATTCGCCTGTAATCCATTTGATATACATAAATATAGTTTTGCTTTTATTAATGAAGTATATATTTTTTTAAAAATTTATAAGGTTGTACTTTATTCCTTGTATTAATTATTAAACTTTAAATATAATAATAATTATGTATTAAGAATTGTACCGTTTATAAAAGTACACACACTAAGTTCTAGTTATTCCTGAAGGTTAACCAAAAATGAAAGTCATCTAACGAGCCAATCTAATTAAATTACATAAATCTACATTCGATTTATCTCAACAACCTAGAGTTTTAAAGGTAAAAGCAATGCGTCGACAACCGAATAAACGAACATACTTTAGGATACTATATACTACTATATTCTCGGGTCAAAAAGGCCCGATATTATACATCGACTTTGATGAATCATTATCGCAAGTAGACAAAGACAAAAAAATGTCATACTAATGTTTATATTTTTCGAAATACTTCGAAACCTAGTGAGGTCAATAAATGAACTTAATGCACACGCGTATATTATACAATGCTTAAGTTTATAATTATTTGCGTGGAAATTATATCAATTATAAATTTTAAATAATTTTTTTAGCAAAATTTAATAATATGAATACAAATAAATAATATTATCATCGTTGACAATACCAAATAATAAATATACGAGTATAATATATTACACAATATTGCATACGAGTATTTGCATTTATTGTTGAATAATAAATAATATTATTAATCGATTTCTATGCACTGTGAAAGTGTGAACAAATTTAATAAAGTTACTCGGTATTCGATAAAGGTTTAGTGGACTCCCGATTCCGATTACAGCTATCACTCGTGCTTTACTTAAGTTATTAATAGATGAAGCCGGTCGATTACGAAATTATTATTATTTAGTTGTTACATAATACTACATTTTATAATTTAATTTCACATGAATATTGTGTGTTGTGTTATGACTGTGTGACACAGTAGTGCTTTGTCTCTATTATGGAGTTTGGAGTGATTTTTGTTGTATTTTATTTGGAGTAGCTACTGAGATTTTTATTTATTTTTATTACATTTATTTCTTACACAATTTTTAAAAGTATATGTCATCAAAAAGGATTTATGAAAGCAACGATAGAAAACATAAGGCAAAAGAAAAAAACAATTTTTAAGGAACTATGATAAATTAAAGATCCATAAATATCACTTATCAGTAAATACTATGTAGGTACTCAGTATTAAATGTAATTGATTGACAATTTTACTAATGATAATGCCCGTTAAAAAATTATTATATTAAATAATATAATAATTAATTTAGTATTTATGGTATAATCGAAACATTAATGTTTACTATCTAATATTCTAATCTAACCAATAAGCAATACATAACAATTACCTAATTACTATTATACTACTCATTTAAGGTTTTACTGACTTCATCATTTCTATTTTATTTACAATCTAATATTGTATAACTAAAATGTTTTCATGAGATTTTTAAAAAACGTGTAATAAGTGACTTTTGGATTAACTGTATAGGTAAATATTATTAAATTATTTTAAAACTGTTGAAATATTTTCACATAAATTGTGGTTTGATTGAATATTAAAATATTTTATATTTTTACAAAGACTGTTGACATAAAAAATGTAATATTATTTTCTAGTTTAAGTTATCATGCCAACTAAATTAAATCACGGTAAAACAATTTAACGGTGCTTCAAGTTTTCACTTGGGCCCAACAAAACCTAGTTGCGTATACATGCCTATAATATGTATCGCCGTCTTTAGGTATTTATATTTTATACAACTAATGTACAATACACGCAAAAGTTACTATACGGCCTTAGAACTAGTGGAACTTTTTAAGCTCCTCGTTAGTAAATATTAATACGCGTATTAGCCATATGCTAATAATACTAATAATAATAATAATAATAATAATAATAATAATAATTGATGCAGGTATACTTGAACGACTCGATTATTACAATACTATGTACTATTACAACAGCCGTGGTGCATTACGTATAATATTTCCAATTAAAGATTGAAATATAATGTATCCTAATACCACTACTAATTCAGCCTCGTTTGCAGCGCGGCGACAGTTACAGTGCATACACGCAGGTACACGTACGCAGTGCATAATGTGCAAGTGCAATATAATATACAACAGCGGTCGCGGTCAAAGTAAACTGAACTACGTTCAGACACACTAATCACTATTACATGTGCGTGCATAACCTACATGACGAAAATGTAAATAATATAATATTATAATGTATTTGTCCGGTGATTATTTTATTGCCTAACGCCGCGCACGTTTCCATATATATCCATCGTCACGGATGAAATTGCGTGTTATAATATTAATTATTTATACATAATGTGCCATTCTATCGGGCATAGGTATACATGATGTATACACAACTGCAGCGACGGAAGATATTGATGAAATCTCACACAGGTCACACTAGGCTCTACAGGGTGCGTTGAATTGTGCACGTCACACACGATTCAGTGCAGAGTTGTGATCTATATACGTATACATAACTAGCTATAACTGCAACCATACAATACACTGCATATGTACCTATACGTTTTATGAAACAAGAATAATGAACTTTTATGGGTGAATTGCATGATTACGTACATATACGAAAATAGAAGACACTCGCCTTGACAAATATTTAGAACGCAAAAATAATAATTATTGGTTATGTGGAACGTCGTCATCGTCGTGTATATACGCGTATGCATAAAATAATAACGTGGCAGTAATGCGCGTAATACGACTGCAGCTTGGGAAAGTATAAAATTCTTTGTACATGAATAATATAATAATTCGTCCTTAACCGTTGCAGCTGCGCGGCGTTGCTGCAGCTTGTGGAATTGAACGTAATGTCCGATGTCAGTAGAGTGTACATTATATGTGCGCACGAGTTTAACACTAAATATAATATATTACATATCAGTATAGTATTATTAATTATTATTATACTTATACTTTTACGGTGCGCGCGTTGAAAATGTACCATTGTAAGTACGTTTAGTATGATAATATACGAAACATGACGTTGCCAATAATGTACACAATATACAATACTATATTAATACAACATTTATTAATGCTTTTATTAAGATGTCTGTATTATATTATTACGAGGCGCTTTTTATAATATATTTTACTAGACGCGCATTTGTTTTTGTACGTCTTTTTTACGCGTTAAAGCACGCAACAATGCTGCGCGTGGTTATGAAATCTATTCAAAGTATTATAACTACGCGTGTTGCTACCGCTGTGGTATTGTTGCTTTCGAAACGATTTGTTTTCGGCGAATACATTATTTACGTACATTATTATTTACATGTATTGCGCGTCTAAGCAAACTGCTGCAGCAGCCCGCGATAATATTCTCAAGACATGTGAGAAAAAAAAATAAAAAAAAGATTAAAAAAAAAAAATGCTCATTATAAAACAGAAATTCCCATTTGTGTACACCGCGATTCAATACGCGTTAAATATTATTCGAAACAACACAATTTGTTAGCATTCATCGGAAATTATATTATTATCTTCGAGCACCGTTTCGAATCGATTGTTGTCGCAAACGCTGCCGCGAACACAAATACATCTAAAAACGCATTCCTTGCGTCCCCGTTTCAGTCGTCGCTGCAGTATACAGAAGAGAATGTTAGTCCTTTTCGTATTCATTATCATTTACATCGCGTGTCTACTTTATTTATTATATAGACCCTGCAGTGTAACAGCAACAATAACAACAACAACAACAACAATAATAACAATAACAGTTTCTTTTAATCTTTCGACGACCTAATGGCTTAGGATTATGTAATCGCATGTACGTCAATATTTTATGTGCTCTAACCTCGATATAGCCATATAATAACAACGTTAAACACGCATAGGTATCATAGATATATGTGTCTTGCGTGGAAAGTTCTCCTTCGGGGAGAACAAATCTTTTTGCACTTTTAAAGATTTAACGCGCAGCACTAGCCTGTATCCATACAGTAATTTATTCTAATGTCTTAAAAAAATGTAACAATTGTCATTTAGTAGTAGAGGTACCCTATAGAATTTTTAAAACTATTATATTTTCTAAACGGTATGATTAGGTTGGACGAAGAGTTTCAACGGTTATACGCGATATCAATGTTATAACCATATTATGTAGAAATATATTATATAAGTAATATGATCTCAAAATATAATATTAATGTACGCTCACATATTGTATTACAAACACATATATTTATTGTAAACTTTTTATGCGTACAGTGTACACTATATATATATATATATATATATTTTGTATGTAAATTCCATAAACGTAGGTATGTATACAAGTAGATAAATGATCTGTGATGATCGTAATAGTGTACATAGAAAAGGATAAAGAAGATCATTTGGATTACAATACCACGAAAACCCGCATGCATGTTCGCAGGACCCCCCCATAGGAGAGGGCGCTGTTGGACCTAGAGTACAGGGGCCCGTTGACCCGTTGAAAATAATTTGAAATTTTAATACCAATACATTTATTCTGTGAACCATAATGTAAGTATATGAGTATATAATATGTATGTGTTGGCTTCAGTAATAAATTTCGACGATTTCATAACCGAGTTCGCCGAATTTAAAGCCCGTAAAACAAAATTTTAACTGAAAAAAAAAAAGTATTAAATATAAATTAAAAATATTAGTTTTCATAAAGATAATATTGTAATAAAAAAAAAAATTAAAAAGATAATATTTTTATCAAAATGAATCTTGATTTTTAATGATTTATAGTAAATCGTATAATTGGAAGTTTTGTAAAGGGTCCAGACAAATATTTAGTACAGGGGCTCAGAATTGAATGTAGGGGTCCTGCGTGTACGTATAATCCGTTTGTTGTTACCATTATAATAATACGAATATTATGTGCTTCTTCCGGACCGCCTGCGAATTATTTTTTCACGCGATTCGTATGATATATTGTTATATCACATATCGTTTTGTATATTATTATCATATCATACAGGTATATTATTACGGGGAACGACATAAACACGTACAATAAAACTACCGCCGCCGGCGCGTGTGGCTCGACTTGCGCCGCGACGCATAATATATTACATTATAATAATAGGTATAATGCACCGACGCAATGACAATAATGAGCTATATACGGGCAATGGTTAATGAAAATGCGCCTCACTGTCGCTCATGACCCACTTTTTGCAGACGGCGAAAACACATGCGCCATGATGTATGTATACGTGTATGTATATGTACATAACTATATATATATGTATGTACAAGTACTAGGCATGTGTACGGTTAGAAAGTGAATATAAGATAATATTATATATATATACACCTACAAAGACGTGTACTACGTCGCGAGAATTGCTCGGCCGCTGCCACCGCCCACGGTTTATGTCTCTGCAGCAGTGGTATAACAATAAGACTTGTATTTGTGTGCGAGTGATTATTACTTGCAATATTGCAATTGCGACCGACCAGCCGTTTTCAAGTCCGCAATACCATTGTAGAGGTTGTAACGAGCCAAAACGATGATGTCGGTTAGGTTAGGTTATAAGGTGGAAAAACAATCGATTTCGGTCAAACAAATTCCATTCGTTTCAAACATATTGTGCATACATATTATATTATATTATATTATATTATATTATTCTATTTTCTACGAATAGTTTAATATAGTATAGTATGCGTTCTGATATTTCCGATAAAATACGTAGTTTTATCCACGTGCACAAATAGCTGCAATACGCATGAATCATACATATTTTATTATTTTAGAATATCAATCCGTGTGCGGTCACCACTCCAGACAGTATTTTTCGCCGAGGCGCCATGTACGTCGCGCCAGCCTATCGATAACAATATCATAACAACCAGTTAGAATTTCATAAATATTTCATGCACGCGAGTAAATACAGGGTGTCCCATCTATTAAGATATCTCCTGTAATAATGAGGATAATTGAAGACTATTTTTGACTCGTATAGGATTAAGGGCTACGGAGTATAAATATTCGTATTATAATTAAATTTCATGTTTTGGTGTTAAAAAAATTACTTTTTAATTTATTATTTGTAGGTATTTTTACAGGAAAAAATTGTAGGTAGGTACCTACTTACATTATACGACTATAGCTAGTAATGTACTATTATAATGTTTTAGAGATATCAGAAAACGAGAAAAGATAATAAAATCAAAACACTATTACACCTATGTCTAACACATTGCCAAAAACAATTTTAAATCATGTGGTTAATGAAAATAAAAAATTGAAACGTCAACATTTCTAGAGAAAACTCTTTAAAATGGCCTTCGAATATCTGTTTAAACATACAAATTTAATTCAAGTATTAATATTTTTAGTCCTTAATACCCTGCATGTAGACTGTAGTAATGAGTCATATAAAAAATCTTAAAAATCAAAATATGATTTTATTATTTCAAAATATATCTCAACGGGGCATGTATGCTATGCTTCGTGGGACATGCTATGCATGTAATTACACCGTGCGACTTCATAGTTTTAGTGTTATTTTGATATTATTCCCAAAAGCATAGTTATTGCATCATTATATAAATGTTATTAATGATTGGCATCAAAATATGTATTACATACCTAAGAGAAAAACTAAAAAAAATACTTTAAACATATATTTTTATTTTACAAAATTGTTACACGTCATAAAAAATACGTTTTTATTAATAAATAAATATTAATAAATCATGTAGTTTGGCAACATATTATAACTGTTGCTCTTAATTTTCCGACGTTTTTCAAAAATAAATTTTCGTTTTCTGAATTTTTACCGGTCTTCTTCCATTAGTACCAGGAACCTGTGCTCGAATAGGTTAGAAATAAACGTAGGAACCCGGGTGGGGGGGGGCGTTAATTAAAAGAGCGTGTCCGCGAAAAATTTTTTAACCGCTGCAATAACTGCCAGTATAGGGGTCGTCTGAAGTAGCGCGTACAACTCAAATCTTGGGAGTGTTATACATTTATTACATAATATCACATCATGAATATTTCGATTTGAAACAACACAGAAATCTCGAAATACAAATAGTCGACGGTAACCAACATAGGTATTTCTAAACACACTATTGGGTTGTTGGCTGCGTAATTAAATTTATAGTCATTAATTATTATTTACACGCGCCGCCGTCTGTCCGTCATTTGGACCGTGTCGACGACGCTCGGTTTGGGTTTCCTATACAATAATTTGTTGTTTTCCTGACCAAGACGTGGTGCGTGCCTTTATATTATATAATAATAATATTATCTGTGTAAACGTGGGCATTGTTAGTTGGCTGCTGCTACATTAGATACGTCACCACGTCTGATGAGAGAACACAATATAATATACCACTCGACAACTTCTGTTCATAATATACTATATAATAATATACATCACGATGTACACGTACAATATATATGTATATTATATGAAAGCCAATTAATATCAATTTTCTTCTATTGTTTGTGCCCGCCGCCGCACGTGTAAAGAGTCTCGTAAAATATACGCGACATTTATAATTAATATAATTATGCGTGTAAAAATAGACGAGCACGCGCACGCATTCAATACCCTTTATTTACTCCCTACACCGTTCTCTTTCTAGACATTTTGTAGACATTTTCTACGCAGTGTTTAAACGGAAAACAATAAACCTAGTATTAGGCACATTCTCTCCGCGTAAACCGTTTGATTTCCACGGATATGATTATCGCTTTGAATTTTCAGACAGCGCTGCTATTGAACATGCATTTCACCAGAGCCGGTTTTCTATTATTGAGCTTCTGACTACTTTCGACTGTTTGCCGCCATCAAAGGCCATATTATATCGCAGGATTCGGAATGTCACGAGCCGCAACGTGTGTACATATATTATATACTGGCTGCGACGCACAATAATATAATACAATATACTTTGTACGGTTTCCTGGCATAACGCCGTTATGGGTTACAGCGAGAAGCCGAGAAAATCATTGTTGTGTGTATAGGTATATATATATATATATATATATATATATCATATATTATACCAATATACCATATATGTGTACGCGAACGCAACTTATTCTGATTATAAAAATCACATTTTTGTTTTAATGAGTTGTCGTTACCGAGTAATACGCACGTGCACAACAAAATGACGTATAATAATCAGTATACGACGCATATAAAATATTATATTGCGGCGAGTTGTCGATTTCCTGTTTTCCCACAGCGTATAACACATCAATATCGTATACATTATGTTTATGGTTGTTGCACTATACAATATATTACACTGTCTAACGACGACACCGCCGAAAAAAAAAAGACCAAAAAATCGCTTATGCCCGTAAATCTGAAGCCGAGAACGGAAATGGCCTTTCCTAATTTCGTCCTTCCGAGGAAAAACACGTGCCGGACATCACGTGTACTCTATTATTATTATTATTATTATTACTGCGGGATAGCATTTTATGTTCAAATGGGTTGGCTGGTCGGTCGTTATAAGAGTCAAACGGGTGCAACGTTATATAGTTACAAAACATGCAGCGGTCTGTTGGGAAAATTTAAAATGTTAATAATATTTCAATAATTATTATGTGATAGTTATCGTGATATTTTATCGATTAAAATTGTTTGTCGTTTGCCTATGAAAAAAAAAAAATTATATGCACTTTAAAAATAAAAACAATATTGATAATAATAATATTTATTCATATCCCTACAACTAAACAACAAATAATTACATATTTAAGTACATTATTGGATAAAGCTATTCAACAACATAATTATTGAAATTCACACTTTCTAGTTTGAATTTTAGAATATATTTTTGTACAAATTCAAATCTTTTATTAAACATATTATACACGTAGGGATCGAATAAAATTGTATTAAAACGCAACTATATATATATATATATATATATATATATATATATATATATATGTAGCCATATAGGTATGCACTATTTATATCAGTTATATAACGAGGTATAGAAGTACGAAATAAGATTTTTAATGAGACTTGAAATGAATAATAAATTATGATATAACAACTAAATGTCTGTAAAAAAACAAAATATTAAATTATATACATCTGCGTTTTTCAAGTTAGTTTAAATAAGATTATTTTAATTTAATATTTAAAAAAACTTATATATAAACATTTTTGTATCGGTGTTTTAATATTTTCATGTAATATGGTCAATTGTGAGACAAGTTTGTCTCTATTGCTCAGTATAAAACCAAACTTTAAAATATTATTGCGATTATAGACTGGTATAAGTAAAATTCCAAGTTAAGTAGGTATTAGATCAATATTTGTTGTTTGTGTATATAATTGTTTGTTATTAAAAAAAAAAGCTAACATATGTCATTTAATTGATTATAGAGACAAAATATAGTTATATTTTTAATCATGATTTAAAATCTTTAAAAAAAAAATAGTACAAAAATTACATGTGTTCATTTAATGTATGAAGTAAATCTAAGTTTCAAAACTATGCGTCTTCCTGGTCCAAGCGACCAAGCCCCTAAAATCAGAATATCTTTTCAACCTTTAACTTATTGTACAAACTTATTTATGGACTGTCAATACTGAATTTAGTCTTTTTGTAAAAAAAAAAAAAAAAAACATTAATTTGAGTGTATAAATTAATTACAGATACGATTGCTCACCAATAATTATGAACGCCCGAGTGCAAAATAGATAGTATGTCGCACTGGACAAAAAGCTTACGGGGAGTCTTATCATTTACAATTATAGACATATCAAATTAAGTTAACAATAGTTTACGATTATTATTATAGATAACAATATAACTGGATAACTATAATACACTGTAAGCATATACCTATACAATTTACAATTCGTTTGATGTTACGTATGTAAAAAAAAGATAATATAAAATATTATACACAAAAAATCAATGAATTAATGAAAATTATGTATGTTAAATAGAATATAATATAATATTCTGTGCATGGTTTGTTAAAGCAATCAGTTTTTTGGATTAATTTAAATATGTACTGATGATTGCAGTTGTGAACTTCATTTGGATGGCTATTAGGTATATTATCCTGGTGGTTCTGTATTCTTGTACGACAAGTGTATATTAACATTGAATTGAAGATATTTTGCAGTGTACATTCGGAACAATATACATAGTACTATTTAATTTAAATCTGGTGGTTTGAAAATGATGGGTTACTATAATGTCCCTGGAGTTGACCTACCAGTCGACAAAAGTCTTCAAATCCGTACTAACATTTTGCAAGTAATTTGCAAGAATCCGCAAGAGCAAAATTAAAATGTTCAAGTCACCCTTTACCCAAAATTCGTAGGATTGACTGGTGAGGGGGGGTCAACTTCATATAGCTCACCCATGTTGTTGTAAAAGTTCAAAACCTTCGAAAATTTGGTGCGCCAAACGATTCGGTATAATTTGCAAGTATAATCACAAGTTAATTTTCATAATTTACACAAGTCACCGCATGCACAATACGTATACATGATGTTGTATATTATACAGATACGAATACTATCGCGTGCAGGTATAGGGTCTCACCGCGTATACATTACGGTCACACCGTATATTACAGTCCATTCGATATATTATAATATAGTGTAATACGTAATATGAGGTATGAGTGTATGACGTATATAATATGGATGTACGTATTCTTTTGGGCTACGCGGTCCACTGCACTTATGGGCACGTTGCACGTGTGTGTCGTCGCGGCAGCAGCGGCGGCGGCGATGATACTCGTAAATCGTGCGAGAAAGGGTTTTTGAGCCGATGGAACGACGAGCCGCGTAAAATAAAACAATAATAATAATAATGATATATTATATCATATTATAATATTATATTGTAACATCATCAACATGTCATGGGCGGCGCGTGAGAATACTGAAACACCATCGCCCCGCCGCACGCTGCTCCGTGATGTCTGCGTGCGACTCGCCCACGCACACGCACGACGACGAAATACGATCCGTCTGTTCACGGCTGCTGTGGTCGTCAATGCACCCAAGACCCAATGCGCAGGCGCGTACACAGAATAATGTTTTTTTTGCGAGGGGGTTTTCAAGGGCTTCGGCGGCAATAACAACAGTAATTATTATTAGGACCCGGACATTTTTTTTTTTTTTTTTGTTTTTTACTTTTACTCTTACGCGTTTCTCGTCTTTACAGAAATTCGATTCATGGAATATGTATATACAAGGTGGGAGCAATGAGATTCGACTAATTTTAATTGATGTTTTCTGGTCAAGTATTATATAGGAACAATGTAATGAAACAAATTGTATTTTATTCCACATTAAGATTATATATTTAAATGTTATTAACAAAATCTTTACTTTTAAAAATTACTTTAATTAAGTGTCCGCCTTCATTTTGTTTACAGTCGGGGCTATCCGGTTTTTCATACTGTCCATAACTGTCTGTAGGATATGCTATATGCACATCGATGACTGTGATTTCCCGTTTTCTTTTAACTCTTATAGTGTATCAGTACTTGTTAGTGAACATTAGATTTTTCAAAAAATTCCACAAAATGAAATCAGGTGGCGTTCAATCAAGAAAACGTGGTGGCCCAGGCAATATCACCGTTATTGCGTGAAATCACACGATTCGGAAACATTCTTCACGAGCGAAAATGCGTAGATTCACGGGCCGTGTAACCACGGTTATCGATAAAGTAAAACTAAACATCATAAACTTTAATGTGGTGACAAACTAGTTTATCTTATATCATTTAGTGTCTAACCACAGTACTCTTTGAATAGTCAAAACCCACTGTCCCACCCTGTTTATAATCAATTATGGTATAATTTTTATTTTGCACTTTTTGCATTTTTAGTGAATTATTTGCATAATGGTCATTTTTTAATGTTTTTGGTGCATTTTCATGAATTCTTCTATTTTCTGTACATACATATTCATCATACATATCTATTCATCGATTCTGTGAATATTATAGAGGCAGAAATAATTAATATTCAATAGGCTCCCAATAATATTAATCGTCAAATTCAAAATAAATTTAATACAGTTTTTGAAAAACATACTACGCGGATTACAATAAAATGCAAAAAAATCAACAATGTTAAATGGAAAGGATGTATCTACAAATATTAATTTTAAATTTATAATTAATAATAAAAATTCTCATCAAAATATAATGTTTATCAATTTTTACAATAAAATATATATTTTTAATATGATTTTTTCGTGTTATTTTTGTGTAATTTTTTGCATTTTTTATATATTTTTAGATCATCAAGTTCTAAGCCTTAATTGTTATTAACAAATGACGACGCGTGCGTAAAATGTTATTCTCTAACCGTATTGTACCTATATACACTTGTCACCTATTAATAGTTTATTAGTATAGAAATTAATTAATTGGTAATTGATATTTTTTCACACACACAAAAACTATACTGATTGTTTAGTGCGAAAGTAAAAATAAAAATTTTCTAACAATTCCGACGAGAATGAAGGAGAGGTTGAACCCTTCCCCGCCATTTATAGCCGTATATAGGCACCTGTCACACGTATATATTATTTTGATTGTTATTTGTATTAGTGTGACACAGGCGCACGCATAGACAACGCGCTAATTCTAATTTTATATCTCATATCTTATTATGGTTTTCATACGTGGCTATTATATGTACATTTTTACGATTACAATAATCTATGAATTTATGTAGTAATCTCTTTATTTTTGCAATTTTAAAATTGTTCTCTATTAATACCTATATTTTATTCGAAATGTGTAAACATATAGACAACCAAGTTGCAATATATGATTTTTGATATCAATAACTGCCAGGTTTAACGTGCCTTTATTTAAATTGCATTTATACAATAACCTTTATTTTAATATTAATAACGTATGAAAAGTGCGTTATTAATTTTTTAAAAAAAGGGAAAAGTTGAAAATAATATGGCTCACATAAAATAATAATAATCATAATAATGTTATTATTATGTGTAAATATTATTATTACACGTTGTATATGTCCTTATATAGTTATATCTATTTATTATTTATAATCGCAGGGCTCGGGATTTAATGCACTTAAAAACTTGAAAATATGCATTAACATATGCACATAAAAATGTCTAAATATGCAATATGTATGTAAGTATTCAGTTAATATTGTTAATTAATAATAGATATGTAGCAAAAAAAAATAAAACATTTTATTTTATTTGTTAAAATTGAAAATAAATAAGTACATTTTAAGTTTTAACAAGAGTGAATAATTTTTAAAATAAATTTCCAAAATGTTTAATTCTCCGTGATGATTTTTTTTATATTAATCAACGCCCTCTTCCATATCCGTTGACCCGAAAAATTATTGAAATTTAATAAACGTCCGCATAAAGTACAATTATGCATACCAGAAATAATTATTTTCAAATACAATTTTACCTGCATTACATGCTTTTTAATGTTCTTGACTTTGAAAGATTGTCCATTATTTTTCAAAAACGTTTTATATGAGAAAAATGATCTTTCCACGATTATGATTTACGATTAACAAAAAAATACTAAACAAACACGCTGTATAAGTCAATTGAGTACAAAATTGATTTTTATCGTCTTTAGAGATAATCGTATCGGCACCAATAATAATTCCATCTATTTCCGAACAAATATTCAAATTCATATAGTCCCGAGCCCTGAGTTAAATCATAGGTATAGGCCGAAGTTTGTTGAACTGTCACGCCGCCGCCAACCTCAATAAGGTTCTATAATCAATATAACTGCACGAAATACGTATAGTAAGCCGAAATATGCGTTTGTCCCTTGTTTGTGTACAATACGTCTGCTTATATAATGTGTGTACAGTGTACGATTACATTATTATGTACATGAATATTATTATCTTCGGTCCCGGGCAGAAAAGGCTAAAGTTGGTTTTTCTTGTTGGATTTAAAGTTAAATTTTCGCTCATTTTTGAAGTGGAATAAGTGAGTGAAGAATATTACCAATACTATTGCCGAGAATTAAACAGAGCATTTCTTTTGTTTTTCCATATGAAAGGGCATCACATGCCTTTTGTATCATTTCATCGTGCAGGTATTACGTACAGCCCGTATAGGCTTATTACTACTTAATCGTTTTGTAGCATGATTATTATACACGTGTAAAAAATATATCAAAAGTCAAGAATATGAATTACGAGATTCCATGTTTCCAATTATTTAAATTGGTGACGTCAAAGGTTTTTGTGATTATAATATTGTCAAAAACTTTACAAAAATAAAGTATAGTTCGAGTATATTCATATAATCTAAATTTGTTAGAATCTATAAGTTTTGATAAAAATGACATAAGCCGTAATTCATTGTATGGTACATTAATTAAATAATGTTTTATGTTTATAAAACAATCTAGTTTATATTATTATAGTAATATCATAAATATTACATTTTAAAGTGGCTTTTATTGTTACTTATTTTATTGATTTTTCTCAATTTTTAATTAACTACTTAATTGATGGTTTTAGAAATTTCCAAAATTAAATTTTAATCATTAAAAACACGCTCTATGTTTTAAAATCTGTAGACAATTAAAAAATTTCTCCGATTTGCATCATGTTATTTAATATGTAGCATAATTATTGCACTTTTCATTGTAAAGTAGAAAGCCATTAAACGAACTTTGCACACATTGCATTTTGTAGTTTTTTAATTCACAAAACGCACAATTTTTATCAATTTCCTAAAACAAAAAGGTGTTACAATTATTTTTAATTTATTCTTTTTTTTTTTTGGTTTACCCGAGAAACCTAGAGGAATTTGTTGTTTATACAATGTGTATATATTTCAACGAAAACATAATAACATCATGAGGTTTGTGTTTCTTGTGAGCTAGAACTACTAATTATTATTGATATTAGAATGGAATAATAATGTGGAGTTATGTGAGTCACTGTTGATTTTGAAAACTTTATTTCGTAAAATACAAAATGATAATTTTACTCTGTAACATGACGTATGATCAAAGTTTTTGTTATTTATATTGTAAGCAATCCGATTACGCTACGAGAAATATACTTAATTTTAACTTTCATTCGTATAATATATTCATATTAAACGTGCCTGTCTACTACACGTACCAACTAACTCGACCCTGTTTAATATAAATATATGTATATTTAAGTTATTGTTATGTTAGATGAGCTTGCCAATGTTTATGAACTAATATTATTGTACTAGTAAAAAAGCATCCCAATTTACAAACGCAAAGATCTATATAAATGAATCTGTTTTTTTTTTTAAAAAAAAAATTATTACTAGTCTTATTATTTAATATTTTGAATATTAATAACTTGCACTATATAATAATAATACACTATATATATAAATAATATTTCACATTTTATACGGTATCTATATTTACAAATTTTAATTTAATTTAATTAAGACACAAATTTAGATATTCGTATTATCTACTGTTAATGTAAAAATAAAATTGGAATTAATTTTCATTAATAAAAGTATTATTATTATACTATATGACATGAAAATAATAATAACGGAACAACCCGGAACCATACCAGTTGTCTACATTTAAAAAAGTCAGGCTAATTATCATTGATTTTTATTTGAAAAAAAAATTAACCGATTTAATAAAAAAATAAAACCACAAACTGGATGATTAAGCAAATAAAATATAGTGAAATAATGAGATGAATAACAAATGCTCACACAAAAATTAAAACAATAATCTCGAAAGAATCGCATCTCACGGATGCACAGTTATTATTATTTTTGTTATTATTAGGCAATATTTGTTTATGAACGTTTAAATAAACGTATTTGGACTGCGTTCAGAAGAAATATTTTTTTTTCAACCGACGTGTATGTAAAATAGTATAGCCACTACTTTTGCACTGTATACGATTATATTATGCAATATGACGTATTCGTAAATTCACATGCATCCAATTGTTATGTCATATATTAATATATTATGCAGGCATATGTACTGTTAATGTGTTAAATTTTAATGTTATTTTTAATAAACAACAGGTCGAGTCATTTCCGCAACAGTAATTATACGCTATTTTACTGTATTTTTGACGCAGGAGTAGATTTATATAGTAAGTTACATATTTGGCTGAATATTTAGTAATGACTGAGAAGCCTATTATAATAGGTATAGGGAATAGCTTAATGTATTTTTTCCTTACACTACATATATTTTGTACTATGCGTTCAATTTAAAGTGATTTGATTTTTTTTTTTTTAATATAAGTATATATTTTTTTATTCAATAACTATAAATTATCCGGACTCTTTGACTACATATTATTTAAACCTACACCCCTATCTCCTAAATTCAACCCTGATAGATTATTTGACAGAAGTTATTCATTTAACGCGTGAGGGTGTAAAACAGTGTAGTATGCTTATTTACGTAAGAAATAATTTTGGTAAATGAATCATCAGATATTTACCTCACATACCTAATATAGTATATATTATACGTTTATACGTGTATTTTGATTTAACTTGTTTACAATAATTGCGTGGATATTTAAAATATTCAGTTTTTTGTGTTTATTTTTACTCATGATTCAGCTTATTCCGTGACACAACAGTCAACATTTCAACAATACTCCGGTACCTCGCCTTCGGGAAATAATTATTATTACCCGCTGGTTGGCTAATATCCACTCGAATTTGTTAAAATGAAATTCTAAAATTACGTGTATCAAACAATATCACTATGAGCCAATGTTTCGGATATCTTTTATTCGTACATCTCTATTTTCAACGCTCTCCGTTTGCACTAAAGAATTAATAGTTTGCGGCACAACAGTATAGAGTATGGCGTGCAGGTTAAATCGAACATACCGTAAGTTACAAATTGTTTCGCCATGTTCGAACTTAATTTAGTAGATATAAACACCAAACATACGTAATATATTGTATCAAACAATAGTGAACTATAATACGTTCCTGAGCGACCAGAATCGGTATTAAACAACAGAAGCAAGTGGACCTCGAACCTTGAATATAGGTTAACCTATATTAAAAAATACCGAGTAAAAACATACTCGAGTAGTTTTTCCAAAATACGAATAGGTTAGTGTACGTACTACATCAAAGTTACGATAAAAATCGTTGAGATTTTTCGGGATTCCGTGACAGTCTGCAGCAATGTGTTGAAAAATAATCCTTACCAATGTCATGCTTTCGACAGATCTGTGTATACTTACGGTCACTGAATTCACGTGTTCTGCGATTTCCACGATCTCGACTTATCATAATGTATACGAGTATGATACATTTATATTGAGTTTGAAGTTGGACAACAACCGATATGCTGTAACAAATTATATTAATGTATATTAATGTACTATAATTACGATAATCTAAGCATTATTGTTACTCGTTCTATATGTTTCCTCGAACCGTTTTGTATGTCAACAATACACTTAACATCACACTGATCTATTTATAATGTCACACTTTTGAATTAGGTATACCTATGGGTACAGTGTGTTGTTCGAAAAATGTGGAAAGTAAAAAGATGTAATATTATTTGCGTCGAGTGCGCGACTGTTGAGATTGTGCGCGTGTGTACGTATTATCCGCGTACCCACTGCAGTACATATAATTCTGCTTTTAGACGTGTTTTGTGGTGTGTCATATAAATATCGCGTGACTTAATACTTACAATATGATGCGAAAACTCGCTTGCTTTAAAAACAACACAACACGCGCACCACTTATTTTTTTCCGTAGCCGCCAGCTATTCAATCGCGCGTTGTAGACTTACGTACACAATAAATTTAGACGAGACAATCATCATAATAAACGCATTCATATACATAGATAAATTATAATTATAGCTCATTGTCGTTCGAGATTTTAATTGCCGTTGTAACGTCTTTACACACACATACTATCCGCATACACATAATGTATAACATGTATAAAGTGCTGTATAAAATATTCGTTTATATAAATCAATAATTTTTTTTATCCATCTCCGTTCATGTACCTATATATGTGTATTATATATATATATATATATATATATATATATATATATGTATATATATAATACGTTTGCTACGTTCATTCGTTAGCCGCATGTTTAGTCTCACGTACCTATACGCCACGGTATTATACATCATAATCAGTCGGCCTAAGGTGTGTGTGTGTGTGTGTGTGTTTGTGAAGTCCTCTTTAGTATCCATTGTCACCTTATCGATCACCAACGACGGTAAGTGCGGCATGGACGCGCACGGTCTTTTAAAACGTTTGAAAAACATCTGTTTTTCTCCCTCGTATTCGTTTCGATTTTGTCACCTCTCCGTCGATCGCGTCGATGAGTGAGTGCGTGCATGTGCGCAGTCACTTACTTTACGTAAACCATGGCTATAGACGATTTTTTCGTATATAATGTATCTCGGAATAAAAATAAAGATAGGGAAATATTTTCAAAGCACACGAAGAACGGCCGGTCTCCCTTTTTGTGCTCTCGAAATAACTCGCTCGGTATTGTCGTTTGTCCGTATTTATTAGCTGCCATTGAGATACAAAAGGTAATGAAACAAAATCTTGACGCTGTTTTATATTTAATACTAGCATTATAGGTAGTTCAGTTACCTATAGCATTGACGGCAAAACGTCGCTTCTATACGGTTATTTACACACTCAAAATTACTGAACGAATGTGTATGAAAAATCCCAGTGTATCTCGCACGTAAAATAATGATGCCGTATAAACTGGATTAGTTAATATTTTTATATTTTAGTCGTCGGTTGGACCCAAAAGCATTCAATTTCCGTGTTCTATATTTTTATTTATACTACTCGGGGCAACTCAGTTTTATCGTATCGACAATAAACTTGTATTATACGAGTAGATATTGCGATATCACGTTTTGAGTGATAGAAAAAACCTGGATTTTAACTCGCTTTATTGTCGGTACCTAAGTAACATTGACGGTTTAGATAATAAAATATGTTTGCATTCAAAGGACTTTTGAAAATACTCAGGACGTTTTATACTTTTATCAATGGGGAAGATAATAATTTATTTATTACAGTTCGATGTCGGAGTACAAAATAGAATATAGAACTATTGAATACCTTATAGACTACAGTAACGTGAAGATTTTTGATTATCCCGTGGTCGAAGTGTGCTCTTTATAATTTTTAATGATTGATATGATTGTTAATTATTATTGTAGTTGTCGGGTTATCCGTGTCCAACGCCCTAATGTAAGATTTATATAAGATAAATACGAGATAAATGTTAAATAAAATATTACCCACCGGATTATTTAGTATTTATTAATTTTATATTATCAATGATATCAGTAAATTGTTATATCCACCAGTGATCAAATAATAATGTTGCCCCCACACATTGTATTGCAATAAAACGCTCAAATCTTTAACATTTACGATGTGAGTCCACGTAGTGTCCGGATAAGCGTTCAGTTATGATGTGTTTTTGAAATGAAACAATGATGATACACAACGACATATCTATAGCATTATTTTACGGATCCACAAAAGACAGTTATCGGCAAACAAAATAAAATCGAATTATTGAAAAACAATATTGTTTCCCTTCCATTCAAAGTACCTATACAGTTTCCGGTTAAATCTTTCGTACTTTATTTTCGATTTTCTTTTGATATAACGCATTTAATATGAAATTAAAAATGTTCACAAAATCAATTTTTTCGATAACTGCAGTTATTTTCAATACGTGTCTTCTTACATCGATTATTAAATGCATATACGGTTTTTACGTATTTCCACTGTAGCACGTGTGTAATGTGCATGTTGTGTACTACGCGTACGTGAAAATATATTTTATATATAATTATACGGCTCACACACGCACACACATACATAACAACTGCACGCACACACTCGCAAAAACGCTTATTTCCTTGAAATTATATATATCTTATAACCTTGTTACAAAGCCGTTGAACCCAACACCTTTCCACCAGTTCACTTCCTTGTTTTGCTCTATTCATTATTATATACCTCGTACACGATAATATGGCAATAAACGCACCATGCGGCTATTACGCATTGACATTGCCATATATGGCGAAAATATTATTCATCGGAACATTTTCAGGACATTGGACATGATCTTGTACACAAAATTGAACAAAGCGATACTAAATTTCACTCGTTTAACTTTCGATAGTTCCAATAAATCAATCAATTAACCTAATCAAACAATGCCATCCATATCTAGGTATAGGCTAACATTTGGTTGAATTTTTAGGAGGCTATAATAATCCAATGTAAAATGATAATTATAAAAACAACGAATAACATTTTAAATTAAGTTTCGATTTTGGGGGGACTAAGCCCCCCTAATACCCCCCTGCAGATGTTCACCTATGCATCTATTCCTTCGATTTGATTCCTAGTCCTTGTACAAGCTTATACGCTATAATTATTCGGATATATAATTAATGTTAAATATGGTGGTCGATTCCATAGGATGGGAAAAATTTAAAGTTTATTTTAACGTTAATTTTCAATCATTGTAAATTACAACTGTGTGGGAACTTTTATGCTATTACCCGCCGGAACCATTGTATAACCGATGTTTGTTTTCATCGAAATGTTTGAAAATTCCCTAGACATGTAATAGAAGGGTATACCTTCGAACCGTGGGCTTGACGTGCGAAGAAGGCGGACATTCGCCTACTCAGGACTACACTGAGAACTTCTTCCAAGAAAATATCGTCTAGAAATATTACAATTTCAGAATCTAAAAATAGTTTTTCTGTTGTTATCATTATTTTTTTTTCTGAACAATTTATAATAATTTACTAAAATCTTAGTTGTTATGTAGTAGAATATCGGACGCTTGGGCCAATTATTATTCGAGGTTTGGCAGTCATATCTATAAACTCTTTGGCGCTGTCAATTTAACAATATCACTATGAAAAATTAAGCTGGTTTTAACTTTTAACAGTGTCATTATTATAGTAGTTTAAGCAAACTTGTTTTGCACAAAAGGATGAAATTGGGAATTATAAATTCAAATATCAGAAGAAAAACTTTTCTTAGTCAGCACCATGCATAGAAATTATTATTGGATAATTCCTATCAAATATTTTAAATCTCATTAAAAATGAAACTTAAAATATTGGTAAATAATAAATTATTTTTATTCTAATTTCATTATAATATTTATTTTGCACTATAATAATTCAATATTTCAATGTACACCTAATATTGTGAATTTAGTGACCTTGCTTTCGTTCAATACTATTTACATTATATATTACTATATTATATGTATAAGCAACATCATATATATAATATATATATATATATATTATTGACGTTATGAGACATTAGTAATTATTTCAACCAATGAACTTTGTATTGAGATTACATGTTATAGAACTTGAAGAATAACAGTAATGTATTTAGAACTTGACCTGTGAGAAGTAATACACAACACTAAAATATTAATTTTAAATTCTAAGGGAAACGAGGAATGTATTGGTTTTATTATGAGGTGTTGTCTACGTAAAATCGACCTGGCTTGTATGGTTAGAAGTGTATGGTTAACGATATGTATATTAAATATTAATTCTTATTGAATCTCCTCAGAGGCACTTTGAATATTTTATCAACTTTTACATCTTACCGGAACAGAGCAAACAAAACCACTCACCTATTCCGAAAAAATTGGTTCTTGTTTCGCTCAATTCTGTTTAAAAGTTAAAATGTTCAAAATTTATTATTAAATATCTTCATGAATTAAATTGTACAAAACTAAAGAAAATATTGAGCACATTAATGTACCGAGAAGCCTGGTACCTTCACTATGCAATGTAAATAAATATCTTATTAAACATTATTATTACACAACATGATGTAGAAAAAACGATTTTTAGTAACTGTTGATAAAAGTGCACTCGAGCCGTAAGCCGCTGTTGCGTTCAATTGTTCAAGTATAATATTTTTTATTTTGTTTTGTAGTTTATTTAAATACAATTTTAGCGTAACAATAAAAAATTGAGGTATATAGATAGATTATTATAGGTAGATATAATATGTTTACATGAATTTTATTCTAAATTTTTAAAGGGCGAGTTTTATTCGGATATGGAGAGAGAGAGTTTTATTTGTATTAATTACCCATACGTATAGTAAATCTCACAAAATGTATATATTTTATTAAAAGTCAGATAATACAATAAAACAACAATTTTTATTCAGTAACATTTTTAAAACTGCATTGTAGTTTTAATTTAGTTTTTTTTATTTATTATTAACATTAATAAATTTGTTCGAATTTGGGAACCTACTCACTCAGTATATTTCCAAAAACACATCATTCCGCAATACTACCAATGTTCCAGGATATGTAATAAACAACTCACTATGTAAAGTGACTTGAAGTTAAAACTGTCACAGAATCAGCTATTGTCTACTATGATCATTTATACGCAAGACTTGTAGTACAAATACAAAGTACCTCATTAAAAGTATGAATGACTTGACAAGGTTTCTCAACAGGCTTAAACGAAACCGAAATCGTATATTACTCTAATAAAGTAATAAATCTGTAATAATAATATTAACGAACGTATTATAGGTGTTAAAGTATATAATGCGTGTAACGGGGGACGTATATTCCTCATCATGCAAATTCTTGTTAGTTCTAAATATTGTATTATTGCTCCGTTTGAGTGAAATGGTTTTTGTAAATAACCGTGCGCATTATTGTGTTCTACATTTTAATGGTAAAAAAAAAATAAATACACATTATTTTTAGCATCTGAGCCCCTATCCATAATATTCTTCATCTTGCAGTATAAAATCAAAGAATAATAAATTGACGCAGTTAATAGCAGTAGAACGCACTATTTGGAATTCTCCGCGGTCCGTTGATAACGAATATTACGGATCCGTATAGTAAAACAAATAAAGATACAAACATAACTGTTCACGAAAACCGTAGAACAAAATAAATTGACCCCGTCATGTTCACGTTTCGCACGCACACGTGGTATAGCCGTATTATATAGGTACCCACATAAGTACATAATCAGTGTTTGTACAATATTCATATAATGATATCGTCATAGCGCGGCAGTTGTTTCTTTTCTTCGTATTTCATTTCACGTGCATTACAAGTCGACAGTCGTGTGGCGTATTAATCACAAATCGGCCACGAGTTTTCGAAAAGTCAACGAAAACGTATATAAAAAATGTGCCATGTGCGCCGAGGTCCATCGACGATTATTATTTATTTTGTTTCCTTGTTTCCAAATAATAGTATTGTTTCAACAACATTTTATTATAAATATTATAATATCGAGCGAATCGACTACAGTAATGTATTCGTATTTCGTACACTTCAGGATTATTTCTTGAAAACAACATATTATATCTCACTCGAATCGCACTCTATACAAATGCACATCATATCCGCGTGACATAAGTAATATATATATATATATATATATATTACATGCCTACTACTTAGTACTTTGTCACATTGAAGTCGTTGTCAACCATTAAAAATTGCTAAATTATTAAAATACCTAACCCGTACGCGATTGGTCACAAAAATCTTGTATAGCTTATTTTAACTGTTGGATCAATTATATTCACGACTGCGTCTAGTGTACGCTAGACCAAAGTTAATTAATTTTATGTTTATTACAAGTGCAGTTAGTTTCGCCACCATACAGTTGAGTTTTTTTGATCTGTAACCATACGTATCCGTACGTCCATAAAAGGTCACCTGTAACCTAGCCAAACAAACAGTAACGCATTTTTATTTTTGGAGCCCTTAGATAGTAATTTATATACACTGTCACTTGTTCCGTTAAAGGAAATAGAAGTGTACGAGTGTATAACCATTCGTTTACCGCACTCTTATAGTCATGTTCTACTTATATAGTCATGAACTCATAACACACATAATAATTTCTACCTTGCAAAATAATAAGATGGAAAACAACTATTATATTGATAAATAGTTTTAATTTTACCTCAGGAATGTATATGCGTTCGTTGGTCTCCACTAACATCATAATAATATAAATTACAATATACATGGGTACCTATAATTTATACATACGATTTATAAAATGTGATTCTTAAGCATTTTTATTTCATTTTTATGCTTATTTTAATGCATTATACCTATTTGCTTATTTGTTTACGGTCCAATTTTGTATTTTATAGATTTAGAATTGTTAAAAATATTTGCAATCTGTTTTAGTTGTATTAAATGATAACATAAATGTTGATATATATATATATATATATATATATATAATATACTTAAAACAGTTTTCTATATTCCATTCATTTTCTGAAATTATTATCAAAGTTTAAAGATTAAACACCAAACCAATATGATAATGTAATACTTTTGTTCTGATAAATTATAATACTATAATATACTGACCCACTGATCAACTATAATAGAAAAGATCTATTTCAGGAAATAAATCTTCATTCAAATGTGACATCTATTAAAAATATATTATATGTATACCTAATATAATTATATAATATATAAAATAATAATTAATAACATATGAATATGTATGCGTATTACCATTTAGGAAAAATAAAATCACAACAAATATGATCATTGATTATCTTCAAAAACTTGGATTAAGGTTTCCAAAAAGATTAAATTTAAATAAATAAATGATTCAAGTTTCAAAATAGGATAAGCATGTCTATAAAAATTACTTTGTAAATGAGTACTTAAATACCTATACGGCTATACAAGGGCGCACCCAGTTTTATTTTTCAGAAGGAGGGCTTCAGAGGATTACTTTTAAATAGTTAATAGTATTTATTTTCAATATGTACAGAAACTCAAGTTCTTATTCTAGGATAAATTCATGATTTATTACTTAATTTAATTATGATATAAGTTTAAGAAATAATGATCATTTTAAACTTATATGTAATTCATATTTTAGTTTAAGCTTAACATACTTTAATAATAAATTATAAAATAAAACATAAAGCTGCATTACTTTAAAAATATAACTATCACCGGGAACTCATATTATTTGAATAATATTTATTTTTTTATGATTACTTATTTTTTGTTTACCTACATATAAAGATTGTTATGTTTTAGTACCTTGTTATTACCACCATTTAGTTATTTATGCTCGTTTGGTGTAGCTGCAGTTGTGTTATTTGTTATTAATACATTTTCTGAAGCGATAAGTTGTTTTTAGTTTTGATAGTTCATCATTTAGTGTAGTAATTGGCTTAATTTAAAATAATTTAATAATGAACCAGAACGACTGCGTTTTTGATGTATTAATGTATTGTAATCCACTTTATAGAATTAACAAAAAAATTAATTTAAACTCGCAAACAACCCACGACACTAACTCATACGACAATGCTGGTACCCACTATAATATAGTTATTTTATATACTCTATAATTCTATAGTCTATATCAGCAGTTCTCGACCATTTTATATTCACGTACCACCTACACAGTTTGGATATTTTTACATAACACGTGACCTTTGTTTTGCCTATTAAAAATGTATACATTTATTTTATATGTATAGAATTTTATTTTTGTAGGAACTACAAGATTATGACAGTAAAAGTATTTAAGTAATGCAAAAAGAGAAATTAAATTAAATATCTACAATTACTATTATAAATTATAATTATTAAAGTTTACTTCAATGAGACGGTTGGTGTTATTTTAAACGGACGATGACGTCAATATCGAGTTCCAAATTGGTAACTCTAAGTCTTAAATTACTATTAAATGTTATTTATTAAAAAATAGTATTTAAATAATATTTAACGTTAATAATGATTCATTCCAATTTTTTTTTTATAAAAGGAGATTTTCTTTGCGTAACACCTATGACGATTCCACGAATCACAGGTTGAGAAGCGCTAATCAATGTAGTATTATTAGTTATAATTTTAAATATTAAAAACATAAATGTAATTTATTGAATCAATGATATACGCGTCTGGTAATTAACCAAATATCATGGATACAAATCTGATCATTTCTAAATTCTAAGACGTTTCCGATTTCGTCTGCCTACATAGTTTCGATGAGCGAAGTCATAAAAATAATAACTAATAAAGTATTGGTCTCCTAAAATTTGTCATAAATGTAATCATATTATATCATAATATATTATACAATAAACTGAATTAACATATTACTATTATGTTCAATTCCAAGTTGATAATTTTTTCGATATTGTAATTTAAAGTCGTTACGTAATAAAATTATAAAAATATTAAGGGTCAACTATTTTAGAGGCTAAAGCTCGTTATCCCCCCCTTGGATGTCTACCACGTATACTCGTATACATATTTGGCAATATCATGCTTTCTATATATTTTATACTGTGGATTAACTGAAGTTATTGATGTTATCATAATATGTACGTTACGGTTCCTTTGAAAACAAACTTGTATGTTTTTCAGAATTAAACCATCGTGATATCGTTGAAGACTTGAAAGTAATACGAGTAACGTGGCAAGCAACTACAAGTTGAACCAAGTCATGGCGTAACTAATAAAAGAACGAATTGAGCCAAGACGTTTATGTTCGGTCCTCGTTATCCTATGTAAGTGCGTTCGGATAGTTTCGTGAGTATTTTTTAATATGCACAATAAACCCACGTAATTAAAAATAATTATCGTACAATAACGCATGGCAAACCATAATAATTAATATATTATGTATCATAAAATAAATATGATTATATAATTAATATAAATAAAACGTTGTATGAGAGAAACCGTCGGAACCCGATTTCTGCTGAAAAATTCACCCGAATGAAATCTATACGGGATCATTTGAGTACCAATCCCTTGCCCCGGCTAATTCATTGTTTATAATAGTATATATATGTATACACTTCGGTCGTTTGGAACTGTTTGAAATTGGCCGCCAAGTTGACACCGCAGTACGACTCTAAACCAAATTTGACTCGCAAAACAACATGGTATTTACGTATTTTCGTATTCGTAAAAACTTTATTTATAGAATTATAGTGTCGTTTTTGCAGCGGTCGGACACGGTTTGGAGAGTGTAAAATTTAGCGGTCATCGACTGCGCCGCGGACCGCGGTACACGTGTACGGGCATCCGTATAATCGGTTCTGAAGCAGCTCTTGTTCATCATTTCATACTATGCAGTCGACTAGGCTATATTTTAGGAAAATATTTAAAATCAGCGGAATTATATTACGAAGCGATTCTTTTAACACCAATTGACTGCATGGTAGTAAAAATTTCTTACGAACAACTTTCCCCTAACCCATCCACCTCCAAGATCATTCCTTGACGGCTGTACAGGATTTGCATTAGTTGGCTTATGATGTAAAGCTATAGTGCTATAATATGAGTATAACCGATATTCCCTAATTATTATCAAAAAACAATTCTATAAGCTTAAACCTGTATTGTGTTCAGTATACATTTTACAGACAATACTATAGGGATTGTAAATATTTAGTGCGTGCTCACGATTGTTAAGGTATACCGTATACGAGCGAGATATTTAATCAAGTTAATCATGTTTAATTCGAAATCAATGAAAATAACATTCTAATAGAAATTAGAATACCTATTGGCTATTACTTATAATTTATAAATAATTCGATTTAATTGGGGAACTAATGAAAAAATAAAAATAACCTATTTCTTTCTGTGTCCAATACCCATAATCTTAAATCTAATGAAATATTGTACAAAAATATTGTCTATAAAATCAAATAGATGATACATTGATTGTAAACTTATTAGTTTTTTTCAATGCATTATAATTTAGATGCATATTATAGAGTACCTACTGGTGGGACAACGTGTAAGATTATAAGCGAATATAACTTTAGTAATGATATCATTTCCAGCAACAACACCGTGGTACTTATTAATTATTATACAAGTAAATCTAATTGAACTGAATCGAAATCAATATCTCTTGAATACACATACACAAGCGATGTCTCTACTTTTATAGAGAACAAAAAATAAAAATACACAAGAAAAAACTCTGGTTTACGTCATGTTCAGGTTTGTTTCGTCAAAACACAATCAAAATTAATTTTCGTAGAATTGTAAAAGTATATAATATATATAATATTATTTTCGATACGCAAACAAATGCACAGGGAAATTGAATTTTCCGAAATCTTGGTAATCGCATGTATATTCACGGGTAATAATATGTACGTTTCGACGTTTGCGATTTCGCGAAATTACGATCGATTGATTTCGGAGGATTGAGCCCTTTTTAATAACTGTTCGAGAAGTAACGTACGTAACGTTTCTTGGGAATTTTAAATAGTGTAGGGGTGTTATACTACTACCATTGGTTATATAATAGACAGATGGATACTAACCATAGGTTAGAATGGGGTAAGAATATATAATTTATTTTTACTATTTCCTCCGCACTGTCGCATTGTAAACACCACAACAGTTTACCGCGTAAATAATATTATAACAACAATATTTTGCTTTAGTACCTAATTCCGTTATAATATTTTTTAAGTCAGTGGATATTTTTACTTTAATATTATGTAAATAATTAATAATTTTCTAAAACCGCGGATGTTGCTTTTTCGTTCTACGAACGTATAACTATTGCAAGTTTGCGTCCAGTAGTTCAAATGTTATGTTGGATATAAGAATAAACTTGACCTATTAACAAACATAAGATGAAGATCGTTATCAAAATTCTATATTTTGTTGGTCAGTGTTATACAATATTTTAATTTTCAATCGAGTTATGAAGTTTTTTTTAAATTGTAATTTAATTAAAATTAAAATATTGTAAAAAACCGACCAACAAAACACAGTTAATGTTCTTCCTTTTATGTTTAATAAGTCAATTTGCTGTAATAACTCTAGGTTACTAATTATTATTATCTCATGTATAAGAAAAGAAGCATATGCTTTAAAATCTGATCTGCATCAATTAATCACTCTAATTGTATTAAAGCTTATAACAGAAAATTGGTCCTATACTGATCGTTTGGTACCTTTATGTACGCTTTTAAGACGAAGACAATACAAGTGAATGTAGCATCCTGTTAAATAATTAATATATATTTAATTTTTTAAGAATCATGACCCTCGGAAGCAGAATTCTTGACATTTTTCCTTTTTCATGATATAATTCGTAAAATAAATATTATTGGACGATCTATCTGATCGATTGTATTTAGATACAAGGCAAAACGGGAATAATGTTTTTCATATGTAATTGATATGAATGAATACATGATATTATAATATTAAAATTTGTTCTTAATATTTTTAATTAAAGGCTATAATTCATAAAAGTTTTCCCGGAGGTTGTATTTGTATATAGTATATTTGTGTTGAAATGCGGTTTATAAAACCGTATATGCACGTGGAATAATATACACGTATAATATACAAGAGCAAAATATATTAATCACCACGTTGACTTGCGTCTGTATAACACCACCGGAACGGGATGGACATAATATGATATACTATGTTTAAATCGTGTATGCGTAAATGAATACGATACGTTACAAATGTACATAATATCGTGATTGGTGGAAGACCATCATCATACGTCATATTATTGGGTAGTACATCCCCATATTGTCACATCGTATTTACATGCAGGGGCGAAGACGAAACGCATTAATTTTTTCCTCGTAGTGTACGTAGATGCACTCTACTCGCGTACCGTATCCAGGCGTAACAATTATATTATCTAATAATGGTTTGGATAATGATTTGGACATTTTCAATGATCGCGCGTGTAGCGGACTGGCCGCCGCGCGCACTACGTATAGGTATATTAAATACGACAAGCGCACCCATGATGGGTGGGCAAGACACGCGACCATCACGGGACGAACGTACTATTATAGTACACACGTATAACATTAGTATTTGCCACCGCCGTCGCGTAATATAATAATATCGGCCCAGACGGCGGCGCCCCTCCCCCCTGCCCCCTCCCCCTCGGCAGCGACGGCACCACCTCTGTGTGCGTGCACATACACGTGCGTATGTACGCGACCGGAGGGAAAGGTTCAGTGAACTCTGTCTGGCGGTGGCGTTCGTTCCGCTCGGTCGTCCCCTCGGCGGTATTTGTACGTTATATGTACGCGCGCGTACACGCACAGCCGCCGCATCCACCACCGTGCGTCGTCGCTGCCCTGTCTGGACGGCGGCGGCGAGCGTTTGCCGCCAAAAACACGCGGCGGCAATGGGGTGAAAAGGGCGCGGTCGTACCCGGGTCAGTTTTGTAGTGCCGCCGTCGTCGCCGCAGACACACCCCGGTCGGCGGTGGTACCTATATACACACGGTAAAACGGTCGGGAAAATCAATACGCCGCGCGCGGTATATTATACTGCACGCAGCACGTCCTCTGGTATGTAGGTAAAAAGCAGTACCTACAGTATTACCTTTAAATAATATTGTGTAGTATTATAAATTGTTTACATTTATTTAATTGTAAAAATATATAGTATATTGATTCGAATATTATAACGTCATCATATTGTGAATATCGAATAAAAGAAACAATTGTTTCATGTGATATACAATGTTCATAAGATAACATTATACAACAGAATGAAAATAATTGATAATAATACCTTATATAGACAATATATACCATAGTTCGCTGCTCGTAGCCCATGCGGTAGGGGTTGTTGGCGGGATAACGGGGGTCGAAGGGGTGGTCGAGACGTGCGAAACCGTGACCGGTGTTCGGTGGCAGCGCGCGTGTGACCGCCGCGTGGGTACGCGACCCCCCAACCGCTGTCATCATATGAGCATTGTCGATTCAACGAGGCGCGGTCGTCCCGGTGGTTTCCCGCCCGAGTTTCTATATTTTCTATCTCCCGACCAGTGACGGTCCACGGGGGACACAACGGTTTCGGTTCACTAGTGATACAATATATGAATGTCCATCGTCAGCACACACAAATCCGAATTTACTTATGGATATAAGCTTTACATTCCGAGTGAACAGAAGACGCGACTTTATATTATAGCATTATTTTATCACCACTGTTATTACTAATTGCAATAATTTATATGCAACTAGACACTTTTTTCTGAATAGGCCCAGTATGTTGATGTAAGGATTACCTACCAATAAATATTTTTATTAAATAAAAAAGTAACAGAATACCGTATATTATATATTTATTATACGCGTATTATATGCATTTATTTTAAATTTTAAAACTTATAGTATGAAATAAAATGGTTAAAAAGATAACTTTACTAAAATATTTTTAAATTGAAAATTTTAATTTTTTTTTTTTTTTCATTGACGCAAACTTGTCTATTATGGCAGATAATAGTCATACTACCTGACCTAACCTAACCTATTAATTTTCCACTTATTTCTCTTTCAATAGACAAAAATGTTTAATTATTTGGTCTGCAACTTGTCATTGTTGATCTTAGAAATAAAAATATTCAAATAAATTCATTCAAATAAATTTGAATGAAGAAAACGTATTAAAAACCGTTGGGATTTATTTTTATTAATTAAAACCGTATTAACAATATATTAATTTTATTATTTTAAATACATATAATAGTAATATAGACTACACATTCAATACGATATAAAACATTTATTTTTGGAAAAAATTGGGTAGGCCTACCCCCTGACTACACCACTGCATCCAATATTATCATATTATTATCAGTATTATTGCAACATCTTAGACAAGGGTGTCGTTTCTATTTCGTTGTTAACAATAATTGTTGTTATTTTTGGCACATTTGAGTATTTAACCGTTTATTATAATATAGTCGATTGTAAAATATAAATGTGAACAATATTACTAAACCATTGTCGTATAGAGGTATACATAAAACGTTGAAAAACAGAGCGAGGACTGAATAACGAACATCAACTGTCGTTGTGTACACGATATAATAATAGTAATAATATTCTTCTTTTTCGTAACTTCAACCTTCAAGACCATGTCGTTCAATAGATTTGCCTCCAAATTTCTCCTTCCATTGCTAACTCTTTCCAATCCATTCCGGGTCTCACTTTTTCAATGTCCTCTTTAGCCTTATCTTAGCGTAATCTTGATCTTCCAAGTGGTCGTTTTCCTTGTAGTACATTCTCCTGTACTGTTTTTTTTTTACCAATGATTTTCTTTTTTTCCTAACCTAATCAAAGAATGTCTTTCACCAAGAATTAATAGCAATAATATTATGTACTATTATTTAAATACGCGCATTTTCATACGAGTTTTTTACTTCAGCCGACAGCCGTCACTTCTTTAGGTCGGAATGACACATTTAATAAGCTTTATAATACGTTCAATATCAGTTTGAGGAAATTCGATTAATCGCTGATTTGATGAGGGTGATTAAAATTTTTTCCGATCTTGATGACAATGACGCGATGGAAATCGTACATGTATCTGATATTTACGTTAATTACGCACGGAAAACTATATTTTTCCGGCTCGTTCCATCACTACTCAATTAATAAGCTAACCTAACCGTTGAACACTACGCCAATGTTTGCCAAATGACATTGCCAAGAGTAATGTGAACTTAATATTGACACGTGCACTTTGTTAAAGTTGTGTCAACTGTTCGTTCGGATCAAAGATAGCCAAGTGCCAAAGTTATGTATGGGCACAGTGTGGACGCGGCTTTATACTTTTGTACTTGAACAAAATCTGATTTTTGGAAAAAAAAACCCCACTCCATAAGTAACGGCATTATTAATATCAAGCAGTGGCAGATTTACGAGGGGGTCCATGGGGTCTGGACCCCTCCCCCTCAGATGCTGATTTAATCATATATATTAAGTTTTGTTTCAATTTCATCATAATGACAATGATCGACAGATGATGGCTGTATATTATACGAATTGTATTCCATGTCTCCATGGTTACAATTGAGTATTTGACACGTGGTATGCGTTAAAAATACATATAATTTTTAAGGATCTTCCCAGAAAATGTTGAAAATCCGCTACTGATAGCAAGTTTACCCGAAAATCGATACAACGTAAATATTATATCATTGTTACTATAAGTTAAACGCGAGTTGAAGATTTAAATTTTATATTTGCATTAATTTTATTATTTGTAATCATCTAAATTACATTGAAATCGTGTGTATATATCAACTCACAAGTCACGAACGTATTGAAATCAATTAAATTTAAACAGCGTATGTCGCAAAATTGTTTGTAAATATACTGTAGTTAATTAATAATACTAATCAAAACTGTAATATGAAATTTAATTAATCTACATCGTCTGATAATTGTCACATAATTACTGATTGCCAAGAGTCGTCTATTCATTATACATAATATAATTAATATGCGTTATAGTTATAATTCGAATACTGATAATAATTAAAACAATATTATGCACCAAATTATAATAAGAAACAGTATATATAATATTACGTATAGTGTTATGACTTGCGAAACATTTAATAAACATTTGTAAATATATGGAACAATTATTATGTGAGTAATAAATCGGATAGTTACATTATTAGTTGGATACATATAGGTTTTAACGTATTATATACCCACAAGTCGAAATAGGTTAGAGTAAAAGAACCCGTTATTAGAAATAAAATAAATAACAATAATTTTAGCCATGTTTACTATGATTTATGATTTATATTGAAACGTTTCGATTTGATCTAAGGCCAACTGCTATGCGACGTCAAGTCGTTAAGGATGTGGTAGGAACTACTACTAACTACTTACTGTATATAATAATTAATAAGTATACATACTAGAAAGATGGAAATCACTATACATAGATAAGAAGATAGAAAATTAAAATTATTTTCCAAAATTAAAATTGGATTAACCAATAAATGTATATTATTCATCCGTTGCCTGAAAATATTTAATATTTAAAACCCCCATAAGATATTTTTCCAACAACATTTTTTTATTATAATATTCCCTACATACTGGGACTGGGGGCCCATCATCGTATTTTATCTTTTTATTCGCGATTTACACCTATGTCACACGTCACATGTAGTTTTTCGGATCATAATTTGGTATCTTGAAGTCTATTTTATATAAATAATTAAAATTTCATTGCCACGTATACTAACAAAACTACGAATATAAACATAATACATACCACCTGAAAGCATATTTTCCACGTTACAAAGAATAAAATATTGATTCAATTATTTGAAAACAGGTTTGCTGTGTTCCATTTGTTTTTGATCTGCAGGCACAATAATTGAATTGAATTTAAGTTTACCGAAATTTATATTTTTATTTCTTTTGAAAATTTACAAAAATGCTAAACTTACCACTGCATAATAGTTGGTGTACACGAATTGTTTCCCAAGCAATTGGACAAACACAATTAATATAATTTGTAATCGATGTCGATATTGGAAATAAGTGTACGTTATTAGTCCAATTACGAACAGTTAAGAGTGATTTGCCCAGGATTTAATTTTCCAGCAATATGAATCAGGATACGCTGTGATATAATAGTGAACCTCTACGGCATCCAGCCAAAATTGTACCTGAATTATAGTTGTTTATGATGAGATCATAAAACGAAATTATATTCTATAGCTTCAATGGATTCGGCTAGACATTTTTTTATTTCTACCACTTTTAACACCATTTAGAGTTGAATCTGGGAAAATATTGTGAGTTTGTGGGTCTAATTATCTTATGAGAAAAGCAACAACAGATAAAATACATTTTATTAATATGCAACAATTTAATAAGTACTAATCAAATATCACAATTAAATTATATAAACATATTAGCAAACAAGCTTAAACCCAGTAATCGAAAATTTATTTTATTTTTAACTCACCAATAATAGATACTATAACTTATTATATTTTATTTATTAATTCTGTATAAATTATATTTTACATTTAAATGTACATACAGTTAATTTTTTTTTATTAGGTATAATGGATTACTTACTTTTCATTATTCTATGTATAGGTAGATAATAGGTTTGCTACTATATTGAATATATAAAAATTACTATTTTGTTTATTGCTTTAATTATTATTATTGTATTATTGCACAATGTGCCTATTTTAATTTTATACGGAACTCTTAATTAATTTAATACCTAATTGAATTATGTTAATTTAAGATAATTTAATTACTAATTATAATTAATTATATTATTGTATCATAAATAATTTTTTAAATTTAATTAGTTTAATTATCATTATTTGATGAATTTACATTTCGTTAATCGTGATAAAATTTATAAGAATGAATTATACATAAATCTATAGTTTGTTATATCAATTGTATCGTTATTAATGAATACCTTCTTCGGGAGCAAATTGAGGGATTAATGGGAGATAATTTGATTGTCTCCGCACAAGTATACATTTGACCAACTTTATAAAATAAAATACAATAAATACAATTTATTATATATGATATTATTTTAAAATATTTTATAATTAGTTGATTTTTGTAATGTGGTATGTACTCGTATTCTATAGTTTCCGAAAAAAGACGTTTAGTTTTGTAAGTCTTATGACTACATTTCTTTAAGAAATAGCTATCATTCAATTATTTTTAATATCATTAAATGAATTATTATTTTATTTTTATTTTTATTTTTATCATATATTTTAGTAAAATGTGTTACTACAACAAAATTTTTTTGTATATTAAATAAAGCATAATACCATATGTACTTGTATAAAAATAATTACATTTTTATTTCAACCTAAACCTAATAAATTCTTAAGATTGAAGAAAAAGTGCCATTATTATAAACTTGTAATAACTAATATGACATTAATATTTTCTGCAACATCTATTACTAAGTCCTGCACACGCTTATGCCAATTGCCAGGGCCACAACTGTATGGATCGCGTCACAAGTTATCTTCGAATTTCCGGCATCAAACGAGCGTAAAACCCAATTACATCATTATCGCCGTTCGACAGATATGAGCGGCAGATGATAAGAGGATGTTTTATCGGTTTTCCTTGTTGAGTTTCGACGGCCGTCGCCCACGGCGATTGTAATAAAATTATGACGCCGTAAAGTTATCCTCTTCCCCCACTCTGTCATCCAAATCGTTCTCAATAAATTGTAAGTTGCTGCCCTTAATTTGTAAGTTTTGTAAGAATTTTCTACGTTGACCGTTTTGTTGGCGGAAGAGAAGGGAGGGGGAAATCTCATGTGCTACGAATAATGTCTCAATATATAAATGCATAAATGCAATAAGTGCCGCACGTATTGTGTGATATGCCGCCACAGCCTTGAGTCACTGAAATGTATTATTTTAAATATTATATTTACAAGTATAAAATTCCAGTCATATTAAAATATACACACGCGCTACGACGATGACAATGCACGTCGCTGCCGTATATACTTGTACTAAGAACTATAATAGTATAATTCCGTTACGTGGCAAATGATGATAATATAAAACACATCGTTTACTTACGCGCATACAGTTGCGGATAAGTCATACGTTGGCCAAGGTCGGTCGCAATACGATTGTATTATAAATTATAATTTTATTATTGTTTCCACACGTGTGTGCACTGACGGGGACGACGTAAAAGTTTACACGCGCGCGCTCGCTGGTTTATTTTTTATTTATTTATTTTTTTTTACCTCTTTTCACTTCCCGTCAATCGTGGTGTTTCCGAGAAAACGTTGGATTTTTATTACTATTATTTTGGGTCGGATTACGTCAGACTGTCGGAGTATAATATTGTAAATTATAATATATTATACAAACTACTGCAGCAGTTTCGGAGTACACTCGGCGCCACCGCCGCCGCCGCCTACAGCGTACCTACCAAGAAATGAAAATGCGATTTCATATTTAATACTATCGCAAAACGTGCACAGCAGTTATCCAGTACTCAGCAGCAGCAGCAACAGCAGCAACAGATTACACATATTATTATGAATTATGTATATTACATAAACAAACGAATAACCGAAAAATTCGTATACTACATTTAGACTTTTTGGTAAACCGTGTGACTCGCTCTTCACGGGAGTGTGTGTGTGCACGCGCGCGTATTCGACAGACTATGCTGGATTGGATGACTCGAGCAATATAATAATACGACGTGTCTCGTTTGCGTTTTTTCCAGTTTTTTCATCGTCTGGATTTTATTACTGATCAGAGTAAATCACTGTCGTAGCATTCATGATGTAGGGACCGTGTATACCGTAAGATGTATACCATCGTTCATCGTATATTTGTACACATTTGATAACTAGAATATAATATGATATTATATTTCCAATTTTTTTTTTTTTTTTTCATAATTTATTCGACCAACAAGTGACGTCGATGGGTACTACTATAATTACATGATTGCCATAATATTATTTTGCGTATGCGTATACGCACAATGACGGACAACATTGCTTTCTTCGTGTGCCTATATGTACACGACTGCGTTTTCGGTACAATACTGCGACGGTTGCTTATATATAATAACGATAACCTCTATATGATCTTACCCAATTAATACTACTTACGAATTCTTATAACAAGAACTTAAAAGTTCCTTTTTTTGGAACCTCCATTTGTATTCCGTAATCAAAGTAATATATAGTTGACATATTTTTCATATACACTCAAATGAGTGGGCAGTCCGACACTTCTGGCACAGGCTAAAATTCTTCACGGAACCCTTGGCGTTAGCATGTGGAACCTTTGGGTTTCGCGGAACACCAGTTGAAAAATATTGCTGCAGACCATCGTATACATTCGTACATAGACATTTTACGTCACATGAATATATGCGCCTTGCAAATATACATAAGCGATGTGCCGCACGATAAAAACGTTTCGTGGCAAATCCAATTAGCGCCTACGCACGATGGCATGCGATGTATCGTCGTTAAAAACGAATTAATGTCCAAAAATTTCTACCGGAAACGTGTCTTCGGCCGTCGCATTTTTAACAGCCTGATTTGCGCTATTAGCGACGACCACGTCCGTTTTTCGGAATGTGTTGTTTTTGAGCGTTTCCTCTTCCAATAGTGTTGTCCAGAATAGTTTTTGTAAAATCATCAATTATTAGTATTATGCATAAACGTATAAATATACTATGGTAAATAGTATATGTTATAGCTTATAAGTTCTAAACTTTATAACTTATAATCGCCCAGTCAATGCAGTAACGGTATTTATCGTAATACATTTTTCACTACTCAAGTGAATCTTTACTTTTACTTGCTGTATTCGGTTCCTTAATAATATTGTTCAAAATACCCCGAAAAATGAAAAAAAAACTGACCTTTGACTGCTGTTATTTTTTTTTCACGCCATAAAATCTAATCATAATTTCATTGGTAAAGATATATTATGAACTATGAACACCAACAAAAAAATACTTGTTTGTTATTATTTATCAATTTCAATATTTATCATAAAATCTATAAATTATTATTGATATAAACTAACAAGTCGTTTAGACTATTAAATAATGAATGACGAACAATGTATAAGGGAAAATCTAATACTTTATGTCATCTTTTAGTGTAGATATAGATGTACATAATACCATTATTATTATATCGTTTAATTATATCATAATTATGCGTATCACGCTATACATTACACTCATATATATATACATCACATTACTTGTAAATATACAAATGTATACTTCCATATTTTAATATTCATACATTGTTACCAATATGGATATATCTATAGATAGCCACATGTATAGTTTTTCTTTTCACGTACAACACACAAAAATATATAATTGTATTTCGTTTTCATTAGACGTAGATCTCGTACTATAATTTCTGCAGTTTTTCTTCTTATTGACGAGTATTGGAATGACACAGCGCACAAAATATAGTTATGCGACTGATTAATGATAAACATATTGTATATGGAATGTAATAATAACTTAAAAATATGTCCTTATGTTATATTACATGTCATTGATCATTGTAGCATTGACAGCATTGTCATGTATAAAATTTACTTACGTACCCACATATCTCCTTGAGAGTTTCGCATTGAACTATTTATTTCATTACGATAGTATAATAATATTATTATTTACGTAGTTATAGGAATCAATTACCAGTTTTCTAGTATATTAAATATAGGTCCGTAGAGTGCGAATTATTTTTAAAAAATAACTAGCATAATTATTAACACTGCCAGTATGTACATCTCTTTTTATCTTGTCCGGCGCTAAAGTCTCCTTACAAATTAAGTATGAACAACCGTCATTCATTTACCTTCGTCGCGTATTTATCCGAATTTTCAGTAAGTATATGAACTACGTAAAATCGAAAAAGCGAAAAATCGGTGTCATGTCATAAGGACGTTTTCTTTTTAACAAAAAACAATTTAGTGCATTTCCTTTGCATTGCGCGTCAATGTTCTATTACAAAATCGCGATGTGCATATGTATAATAATTATATGTGTAATATGTGTAATGGTACAATAATAAAACGTACCATAAAAATATTTATACACAAAACAGGGTAGGTCCCTTGATAATATAATATGAGTAATAATACAACATAATATTAACATATTGTTAATGTGTTTCCCAACTTGAATGTAAGTTGCAACTGGTATTTCATGGAACCCGTAAATAAGGTTTCGTGAGCCAGTGTCAATAGGGTTCTGTGAGGAATTTGTGCCTGTGCTGAAAGTGTTGGCTGCCCAATCATTTTTGTACACAAAAAATATGATAAATGTTCAAATTATTCCTGCAATAAGATTCCGAGATGAGTAAAACAAATTGGGAAACACTGATATTTAGTATTTATGCCATATACATGAACATATTCATAATGATTTTGAGTACCGCTGACGTTTTACGATGTAGCGCGTATTGTGATGCGATTTCTATAGTCGTAGTTATATAGTTCATTGAGCAATCGAGCAAGCGATTAAAAGTCATTATATCAATGACTTGTACGTTTTAAAGTGTGTCACGGCATGTTTTCCTCGTGTTTGGCATTCCAGTAGTCCGCTTTTATGTATAGTTAATAGTTATATATATATATATATATGACATATGTATTATAAAACGGCCTGCAAGTATGTGAGAGATGTGTTTTATCGATAAAAACGGAATTCTTGAAATGTGCCATGTATAATATAATATTATATAAATTACGCACACACAAACACGCGAGCGAAATTAATTTACGACGGTGGCGTATATACTATAATATATATTATACTATATTCACACATGTCTGAACAAAAAACAATTCCACAAAATCCTTGACTAGGTATTATATTATATACAATATGCATACACTACATACGAATAGTACATAATACAGTATAATAGTGTGTCGCGTACACTGTACTACAGGTTCTGAATACTTTATAATATGGTATTTACTATACTACTATGTACATAAATATTGATTTATTTTTCGAAATCCTAATCCTATTTATTTTGTATCCGGGTGTTAATAAGTGTTTATATTGAATTTCGTTTCCGCGGCTATACAGCACCACGTGTAGATATCCCATAGGGGACTGCAAACAACGATGGCGTTTTGGTCCGATGACTATATAGTAGATATCCATGAAACTCGTCGGATTCAATATTATAACGGTGAAAGGAACCTGACAAAAATTGTTAAAAATTCAAGCTGACCGTTCGAAATAATTCTAAGGGGATAGTCAACGTGGGTGACATCGCATTCTGGCAATAAAATCAACGGGTTGTTTGTTTCAGAAGTGTGCATTTTGTAGAAATTATTTCAAGTTTAGAAATACTCAAATACACAATATAATATGTGCGTTGCGACGATGTCCGTTTTCTTCTCCGGCATTACTGATGCCATACATCAGTGCACATGACGACAAATTATGTATGTATTGTTATTTGACTTTTAGAAAGTCTTCATGTACGCTCTAATTAATAAAATACATATTTCACTTAGATAATTTCAAATCACTTTCGACACATATTGTAGTATTTCAACTTAGAATGTACTCATTGATCCAACTGATAAAATGTATTACTTCTGAAATCAGTGGAGTATTGTAGATGAAATCCGTTTGTACGCCACAGATGACAGACCGCCACGTAGCTACAGGTTCTTGGCTACCTGCTCGAATAAACTGTTTATACAAAATTATTCTGATAATTGATATTAATATTAATATTATTTGTTCGTAATGCAATACTTTGTCGTGATATTAGAGTTTATTCAAATATACGTTTATTTTTTGCATATATAAACAATAAAAGCGACCGGTTTTCATAGACTTATTCAATCATTTAGACAAATAAATCATACGCGTTATCGTGATATTATAATTTATTATACCAATTTGAGTAGTATTTCAGTAGATACTATTTAATTTTTTTATTGTATAGTATCGATTGACCATTGATAATCAATTATGAAATTAATTGATAATCAGTGGTATAAGATTAGCAATAAGTTGGTCGTTGTATACTGTTTCTATCATCGATTTTTCGTTACCTAGCCAAAATAGAAATGTGTCTCATCAAAAAGTGTTTCTATAAACGGGCCAAAGTGTAAAATAATATCATGTTTTCAAGCTGCTGTGTAAATACTAGAACGTACGACACGTGTGGCGCGGTAAGAACTATCCGAAAAGTAAAACGATGTGCCGCAACGATGTACACTGGCAGTTTACATACGTTATTGCTCCGACACGAGTTAATAGCATTTATCGGCGAGTGCAATGAACTCACGAGGAAATATTAATATAACCACGTAATCTGATTGTTGTGTGTATGTATATTATGTGTGTGTGCGTATTTCCCCTTCGATCGTCGTTCTCGACTGGTTTGCGAGGGAAAAAAATAAAAATAAAAATCTTACATTTGTCCCCCCGGATTACCGAGTGTCAATATGGGCTTCGTACAGATGCAAAATATGTAATGTATATAATACATAGTAGCCGTTGTTGTACACTTTGTCATTCGTGAGTAACTGTCGTTGTGTATGCATAATAATTAATAATAATACTACAATAGTACTATTTAGGTGTGTTTTCAGATGGCGACGACGGATACAAAACAGCTTATATAATACGCGTCTGCAGCGGGACTGCGGGTCTCCTTTCTTTTTTTTTTTTTTGGCAGAAAAACAAACGGAAATACTACCATATTATGTTGACGACGCACACGCGTGCGCCCGTATATACACACAATATCATATATATTATATTATAATAAATGTATAAATATATTTTACTTAAATACTGCAGTACGAATCGCGGTTCCCTCGAACCCTTGTATCCATCAACGGGGATAGGACGGGGGTAAGAAAATTTCCACGCCGCCACAGTGTTTTCGGGAAGGGGGACCATTTATCATTATAATATGTGCCCACACCACGTGAACAGAGCCGCGCGCCCTCTTTTTTTTTTCTTTGCACCCATCTCCACCCCCCCCCGCCTTCTACAGTTTGCGCAGCACGTATATACCATATAGATTATATATATTATCTAAACATTATATATATATATATATATATATATATAAATGCACACGAAGAGAGGCGCGCGCGCGCTATGTAGCTAACCCCTCGGAGTTACCGGGTGCAACGACCCTGGCGTATATAGTTTCCCCCTCGTCACCTTCGACGGCGGTATACCGTATACGCGTATGCTAGGATGACGACCGACGTGCGTACAAAATATTCTTACTGTATATATGATCGTAGTATATCCGTCCGGCCGCCGCATGTGCCCTTTCGGCGGCGGCGGCGACGGCGACAACGAGAATGCTGTGCGTGTTTTCATTCACTCGCTCTCGCCGCCGCCGCCTCGCATTCCTGTACACTTTTTCTCCGTCGCATATATAATATAATAAAATATGCGTACCAATACACCGAGAGAGATTGAGAGAGAGAGAAAGAGGCGGAATTTTGCATTCCGTAGCGTTATAAGAGCGGAAATTCTTCGTTGAAAGTCGGACACTATACCACCGCCGCTATATAATATATATATATATATATATATATATATATATATATACCACCACCATCACCGCACGCACAGTTTTAACAATGGACGAGTCTGCATCCGCCGCAGTGTACCAGTTATATCATGAGTATGTGTGCGAGAGGTGATCCGTCTGGTCTGGGACAAACATCAAAATATGCACATTTATCACATCAACGCACACGGCGGTGATTAAGTCTATACTCCGTTGGATCACCACGCGATATATTTATAACATATTTCCATATTACGCATCACAGCATCTATATTACTACAATGTTACACCTATATGTAGTAATATTATTGTTTATTCATTCCATCAACACTGTGCATATATAATTATATAAGGACTTACATTTCTGTAATCGCTTCAAGATTAACTGGAAAAGTATTCACTTCAATGTAATATTATATTATAAAAATTAATTGGAACCCGCGTGCGGTGTCGTAGAAGGGAAGTGGAACACCAACGTAATTTTATATACGTATGCCAATCACTTTTACTGAAAAAAACTTTTCGATTTTTTTTTTTTACACATATATAATAGTGATGTTTCATCAAACACTCATTGATTAATCATTATCCTGAATTATTCAATTTGCAGCGGGCCTCCTTTAATTCCGACATTGCTGGACTGTGGATAAATATATATATAGAGAATGCATTTTGAGAAGTTACTTCCAAGATTAATTTTTTTACTGGATTATTTAGGTATCATGTACCAGTACACATTATCAATACAAATTCTGTAGTTGCTTGGTTTTCGCGGAAATCAGTATTACCCAATCGATTGCGTATTGACAGCAAACGCATAAGCATATATTTAAGCATTATATTTAATAATAAAAATCTTCCACTTCAAGGCAAAGCCGGGTAATTTAACTAGTTAATTTATGATTTGCTCGTAAAACATATTTTTCGTTTTATAATATATAATAATATATATAGCGCGACGTGTTTACAGGCGCCGCCGCCGCCGCCGCCGAGGTCAATATCCGCTCTGCTCCTGTGAGTCACACGCGGCACAACTACAGTAGTACTCCGGCGGTAGGCAGTGACTCACACACGTGGTGCGCAATCAAGAAAATTATTTTACAAGAACTTTGTTCCATAATCATTGTTGTTTTTAATGTTTTTCTACGCCGAACACACATTGAAAAATATGGCGAAATCGATCTGGTATGTAGGTATTATATTATGGACGTGTTTTCGGCCGGATGTCTGTTCCGATTCTATTTTACGTGGGAAATCATGATGACGATATTCCTACACAACTGAGCGTACCTGTTTTAGATACAATTAATATAGGCATACAACTAGCAACGAGCGTGGTTGGGTTAGGTTAGGTATTAGCCACCCAACTGCGTGTGTGCAGCGCGGGGGAATTTGATGAGGTATTTTTCCCGCAGGAAATTCCGCTTGATAAGTACATAAACGCTAGTGTTAAAAATCAACACGTCACGACGACCTTCGGGACTGTATACGTTCGTGAATCATTGTTAAAATGAACACTGACGAATATACTCCTCTCTGTTTACACTTTGCGATGTAGGTACACAATATGATAGTTATTATTAATGGTACATTCTATCGTTTTTGTTTATAAGTTATAACTTGTAACCAATCGTTTGGCCAACTTCTATATTATTTTTACCTATACTACCTTTACTATCTTTATCACTACTACTCCACCTCTTAATACAGAGTATTCTCTTTCGCATCCATTTCTGTGGTGCTTCTACCTAGTATCTAGTGATATCTACTACCTAAAGTAGAGTGAATACCTATAAATGTATCATAATAAATTATAAAATATTTGATTTACTAACCATTCATAGTCAATATACGTTTCTATAAAATATTTATCATCGTATCAATGTATTATTAAATAAATATTCAATATTGTGTTTTCTAACTTATCAAATTTATCACTGTTCTGAGCATAGGCGCACATTAAGTGTGAATCTAGGAAGTGCTAAAATTACTTATAGTTCATAGATCCATAAGGGGTTTTGCATGACACTACAATAAACCACATTACAATCATTTAAATTATTTACAAATAAAATATAAAAACCTTAACTTAATTATATTTATAGATATAGACAAATTTATAACTGTATAGAATAAATTCGAAAATATTATTAAGTATTTATGTAATTTTATAAATGTTAATATAATCACAATTTTGTTTATTTATACTAAGCAACTCTACTGTATATAGTATGCATAAGAATATATCGTTTACGTAATGTAACATGTATTTAAATTTTTTAGAGAAAATTTATAATAAGTAATTACTAATTAATGTTGAACAAGAAATTATATTTATTACTGCAAATTTTTTGCAGTATAACTTTCCCATATATATTTTTTTAGATCTCGATGCTATGTATAAATAGCTTAGTAAACCTTTACTAACCAATATTGGCGCTTATAACTAGATTTTTGATTTCAACGTATCTGAGAAAGAGCGTTCTAATGCCGAAGAAAAATATTGGAATCGTAATTCCCATTTCAATTAATTTATGGATATTTGGAATTTTGGAAACGAATATTGGTTACATTGAATTTTCAAGACTTTACATTTAAAGTTGGCTGGTTAACTATAATTAAAGACCAGCACATCTGCTGATAAGTATTGACATTTTCAAAATATCCTAATGATGTAACAATAAACAATGAACAGTTTTATAATTCAAAAAATGACTAATAAATGTTACATATAAATATATAATTAATTGTATCAAATATATACTATATAAATGTTTATGAGATAGAAACTACCTATATTATCTTCAAGCTAAAAAAGTTATGAACAGAATTGACCAGCATTAAAAGCTTATCGGAAAAATGTTTTTTTTTTTTTTTAAATGCGTAATAGTTATAATTATTGTAATGGTTCTAAAAGAAAAATTCCCACGCCAATATTCAATGGTATTATTTTCAGACTCTGATTGATTCTCTTCGTTGACTCGGGGCATAATCACGAAATTTAAATGGTTCACACCGTTAGCGACGTTATTTTTTATTTAATACTATAAATAGTAGTAGTGTAGTCAGATAAGTACATTGATATTTTTCAAATATATAATGGTATCAGACAATAACATTTTATCGTATTAGTAAACTATTTGTAATGGGGGGAGGGGGGTGTTTTTTTTCAATACCAATAACACACCATCATTTACAAATGGTTTGTAAAATACTAAAATAAATTACTCAGGAAAACAGGGGGTGTTAATTTAAAGTCCAGAGGTGCAGAGCACCCCCTCTGTGCACATATAATATTTACTATATATCTTGGTAAAGTATATTTTTTAGTTTTCAGACCGTTATAGTACTAGGTTGTTGACGTTGTTGTATACCTAATATAGATAGTACCTAATTATAATAATTATTATTAATAAAAGTACAAGACGCGGTTGCATACAAATAAAACGATTGATATTATGCAAATAACACAACCAATGATATATCTAAAAAAAAAAAAAATGAGAACGGTTACCGGACATCAAAAAGAATTTCAATGATAGTGCAAGTCGGAACGTACGCATAATATATACATTAGTAACAATATTTTACCTATATTGTATATAATAGATACCTATTATAGTGGCTATAGTGTGTTGCTCGCATCACACGCGTTCATTGATAAACAACGCGTTCATTTTCCGACGCGATAGATGGCGGGAAAAGAAAATATCTATAGTGGTTGTGCGGGTGGCCGGGGAGAAAAAGTTCAGATTGCAAACCGCCATCGTTGTTATATCATATATTATATTTTAATGATGTGATTATATTATCAATTATTACACGAGCGGGACTGGCCTGGGAAATTTTTTCTTGGAGTCCGGCGGCAGTGCACCAATCGACAACGCTATAAGGATACGATACGTGGTGGCAAGAGAGCGCGGGTCAGAAGACGGACAGACAGACAGAGAGAGAAAGACAGAGAGAGACAGAGAGAGCAAAAGAAACCGAACCGAAGGAATACGGAGAATAGGGGAAAAAAACGGCAAATAGAAACCGTACGGTAGAATGGAATGCGTGTCGTACAAAAGAGAACACAAACCGTTTTGGCGGGCACTTTGTATGGAGCATCCTCGCGGACGAGCGGATCCGTGACGACGGCGGCGGAGGTGAAGAGCTTGCTGCGCGTGCGCGTGTGTGTTTTACGCGGTCGACCTGCCCTGGCGCGGCGGTGGGGTGGGGACGACGACGACGATTGTCCCCGCCTCCCACTCCCCGAAGCGTTCGCCGAAGCCGACGAGAGTGCGTTGAGCTCGGACGAAGGCGACCGACCACCAGCAGACGACAGTGGCTCTGTGGCAGTCTACTACAGCCAGTGTTTAATCGTTGTTGTGCGCTCGTTCGCCGCCTGTCTTAGTGAAATTTTCGTTCTATATCAATAATTGTTATTTCCCGTACTCCGTCGACCCCCTCACGTTTCCCGTGTTCCTCTATTTTTATTCGATAGTATTAATATTATAATAATTAATAATACGCTATTAGTTTCGGTTTATCTTCTCTGTCCATACCCTGGAGTTATTATCGTGCACCAATATTATTAATTGCACGTTCAGTTCGTTCGACTTTATTATACACGACTCGCATTTATCTAACGTCGAATTATTATTCTACAAAATAGTAAAAATTACGGCGATACCGCGGCTTTGGAATTACTACTTTGCGCAATGTCGAGACGTCGTCGTCGTTAATCCGACGACGTCGATCCGTTTTGCCGCTTTCCGCCAGCGTCGCACCGCGTAATGGATACCAAAACGTCTACCTATCATCATCACCATCACCACCTACACCAACAAACGAAAAAACAGACTTCAGCCGCCGCGGTCATCGTGAGATCGCGCCCCGTGCAATTTGCGCAGACGTTGGCCCGGGTGTTACGTATCGGCCGTAAAGAGAAGATATCGAAAAAAGCCGCCAACAAGGTATATAAATACACAGTAAAGACGCATAGACTTTTTTACCTTACGTACATTACTTAGCTGCCCACCCGTCGTGTTCTACCGGTACCATTATTCGTGTTATATTCACCATATACACTTAATATTACTCGTAATATTATTCTATTCCTACCGCGCGCACGTGTACCCCGGCGGGCGGGTAAATTTTCCCGCGCCCAGTTGCTGTTTTTTTTCTGCCGCCCTCCGTGGATTCGGTGCGGGCCGCTCACCCCGATGACGAGCGCGGGAGTAGCGCTTGCGCGTGATGCCCGCCGTTTTCACCGCGCTTACACCATATTACGTCACGAACTACTCGTGACGTGTACACGCGTATATTATACATAGCAGGATGCTGACCGGCTGGGTTAACTTGTGTACGGTGAGAATATTTGTACCGTTTGCGTCTAGGCACGCAGGCTTCGGCGTTTACGAGTAAAAATTAATTCGTCCGATGAAAACGTCGGTTTTTCTCAGGGATGTGGTGACCTACTAGCCCATTTACTATTGTCGTACGTACGGCTTTTCTTCGTGAAAATCCCTTTTTGGCTCGTGTGGGGTTTTATCGATTTTCCTCGCACTTTTCTTGTGTCCGCGATGATGTCGATAATCATGTTGGCGGCACGCACGTTGCCTCGCACGCGCGTGTCTCTCGTATACACCACCGTGTGAGGAATGTGCCGCGCGCGTTGTGTAATAAATAATAATAATGTAACGAGGCGCGCGCGCGCGTGCATGTGTATAACGCCGCCGCAGTCGTGGACAATGACCCACATACCTTAGGTGTTTGGAATGAGAAATGCTACGGCAGCCGTTTTTTTCACAATTCGTTTCGCTCCTATACGTAATGTGAGTCTACTGTACCTTTACGGTTCTCCTCTCTTTCCATAACACCCTAACGTGTCATTTTTATCGAAGGGTGTTGGTATTTTTGTTTTTATACATTAATTTTTACGTCGAATAACGGTACGTGTCTGGCCCGATGCACCTCCGATGCTCGGTGTGTAACTATTAGCTGGGAAAAAAATAGGTCGTGTTGTGTCTGTTGCTGAACGGAAGTGAAGGAATGAGAGAGAGTGATGGGGAAGAGTAAGAGGAAAGCAAGTGTGTGTGAGAGTGATTTCGCATTATGTTGTGAATTATCGTGGTTACTTGACACCACTGAAGTTGTATAGACAATAACATATTAATAGAATCTACAACCTTTTTTGATCATGTCGTCGATCACGTGGTGGGAGATGTATCACAGACCTCAGACATGGACGGTTGGCCAGGTGCACGTATGACGTGAGATGTCTGTTCACAAGCAGTGATGCTTTTTAGTGCCATTTGCGGTCACTAAATTTGTATGTATTTATCTGAAATTTTTCTTTTACCTACCAGTATTGGTCCGATAATTCTCTTTATACTTAATACTGCAGAGTACAGTTTAGTTATAAAATTAACTTGTGCAAAATATTGATAGGTAGGTTACATGATCAAAAAATAGAATTTATTATTACGACGATAATTATTTTGTTTTTATACATGCCTAATGAAATAAATTATATAACTGATGGAATTTCACCTAATTATTTTATACGTATACATTATGATGGTGTATAAATTCATAAGCATTCAATTAAAAAGAAAAAAAAATTGTAATTTGGGAAAAAGAATGCTTGTGCGATTTTCCAACTGAGAGATTTTTCCATGAGGTTAGTATGAGTAACTTATATGGGTAATCAAGTGACCGTTGTTGGCATGTTAAAAATATAGCTAGTGAATAGCTAGACAATCGCAAAGATGCCTGTGAACCCGCGAGGAGGACGCCGCCGTCTCGAACATCGGTTAACGGATACAGTGGCGGACAACAACAACAACAATGGGGACCCATGTATAATACTACCCAAGTGTTATTTTTTTTTTCTCCGCCACAGATCCCTGGGCTGGGCCAGGTGCGAGTGGCGAGACGGCTGCCGTCCCAGACAGACTAGCTATCGCACGATGACGCGACGGCATGGTTTTACACCTGCTTTCACCGGGGCGGCAGCGCACACGCTTTCACTTACCTTAGTCAGCGAGCCTGATGAAAGAGAAAAAAAAAAACAAAAAAAATTATAACACTGCATTTACGTCGCTTACTTTTTTGCAAACCATATAATAATACATATTATATATAAAAAAATATTACATCACGGACCGCGGCAACGCGCTACTGATAAAAATAAAAACAATCTATTTATGGTGGGAAAATCCGTCCGTGTACACTGTACAAAGACGTTGGTCGTTGCCGTCGCCACCGCGCGGGCGCGCTCGTGTGTGTGTGTGTGTTTCTTAGCATGTGTGCGTGCGTATACGTTTATTACCGCGTAAAAATATTACTATTGTAATTATTATGATTATTATACTACTACTACAAAAAAAACGCGGGATGTTTGTGCGCGCGCGCTTGTGTGTACTACTAGACTATATTATATATATATATATATATATATATTATGTACACACTTATATATTATTATACACACACAAGAAACCTGCGCGCGCGTGCGTCCGTGAAGATGGCAATGAACTTGTCGTCGACCCCGGTGGCCCTCCTCTTCATTGTCGCCCCCCCCCACACCCGCCCCGCCGCCCTCGCAGGGCCGTTCACACCGCCGTCGACACATGTCCTTGCGTGTTCCGTCGCAGGGTTAATAGCCGCGGTTGTTGCCGCCGCTCCGGTGGGGGGGAAACGAATGACGATGACGACGATTCCCGGTAGGTGCCCCGCCGCCTCTGGTGTCCTTGACGCGCCGCGTACACACACTGCACATGGATCCGGTGTTATTGTACGCGACATGTTTTTTTTTTTTTTTTTTGCGAGAAAACTGCGTGCGCGATTGAAAAACAAAACGATAAAATAAAAACATCGCGAAATAAATGATCGGGGGGGGGGGAAGCTGAGGACATTAAAATTAATCAATAGAGATAATCCTACTGATCGAATGCACGACTGGAAAGTGAAAAATCATATTTTGGATATTTATCGTGCTCGCAAATAGATCCGTGAAAGTCGACCTCGTCGACTTGTAAACAAACCGTAAACAACGGAACAACAACAACGGCGACGCACGACGACAACACTACTGTAGACGAGACTGCCTTGGGCGTTGGCAAGGTCGCCGCCGCCGTTCTTAGAACATCCGGAAAACAAAATTATAATTATCCGAAGTCGAAGAGCATTTTTATTTTTTTCTGTCGCACACCGTTGACTCTTTGGGGATTTGGTTTTTTAAATTTACTCTTTCCCGTTTTTAAGTATACATATTATTTCATATGTAGGTATATATATTGTACATATTTTGACGTATTTATTTGAGTCTAATACGTCGTAATAATATTATATTCTCGTATTTTTATTGTTATTTATGGTTCTATGATTTACCCAACACCGTCGTCACTACATTACACCACGACCATATTGTTATTATTATTATTATTATTATTTATACTGATATTATTGTTGCTACGTGCTCGCGTCCGGTTCGAGACGATATTATTACGTCACACACGTCGCCACCGGATCCCCTCGAGAGATAACGTGCGTGCGAGAAATTGTTGAATGACGCAGTTCGGGATGCATACGCGTCTGGCGCGCGCGGGCGTTTGTGTATGTAGTATTATGTATATATTATTATTATTATACTCCACAACAACGTTGGTGCGTGTGTGCCGTGGTATCCGATCGCGTCAATGTTTGAATGAAATGCGTCGCTGCCGTCTGCGATAACAAACAATGTGCGGGCGACACACACGCACGTGCACGCCCACACACATACACACACACATACGCGTACGCACACATACTTGTACACAGTGACATAGTGTAGAGGTGAGTTCGGTGCCGCCGAATTATTGATATGATTATTATAATATGATGATTAATTATTATTGTTAATTATTGTTGTGTCCTCGCCCGCCGTGCGCATATCCATATTATTGTATATTATACGAACTATACGTGCACGGTGGTACGCTATCACGGTGTTGTTATAGATTTTTTAATTGACATTAACCACACCGACGTTTATGACCAGATTTATGTGACAAAAAAAATATCGCGTATTGTGTTAACCGATATCGCACGTTGTGTTAAAAAAAATCCGTCAGAGTTCACACAAATCGAGGCGGCAGCGACAACAACTAAGGGACGTTTCGTTTATACATTATAAAAAAGAAAACGAAAGATTTATTTCTTGGTTCGAGTTTAATATAATGTGCCCTTTATATATACTCTAAACCCCGTTATAATGTGATTTATCCAAGAAATCTTTTTAAGAAGACCATTTCTATTCTCTATTGTTGTCAGCGTTAGTGGTGATTGGACTAAATTTCACGTTTTCGACATTACATTTCGCTTTAGAAAGGCCTACTATCTGTGTCGTCATGTATTATTATCTTCACTTACGATCTAAATCGGTTCTCCCCGAAATTGTATCCTAAAGTTTTAATCGATCCTTTCGATGTATGAAAATATGATGTACTAAGTATAATATAAGCCACGACACAAAAACTACGAAATAAATAATAATAAAAATACCACAGACATGAGTACATGTCGCGTACACTCCGCACACGTTATGTGGGTGAAGGTTGCCATTTATATCGATACCGTGTTTTGTGTGTACGAAATTCTATTTTATAATTACATATGCGCGTACGTACTTTATATATTATGTATGTACCTATATATCTGTATATATAGTCATATTGCAATAGAGCTTGTCGCGTGAGTTTTTTTTCAAATCAGAAGGGTGCGGGCCGGGGGACCACGTAGTAGGTGAAAAAACTAGGTCAAATTTTCACTCCTAAGTTGCGCAAAACGCCGTTGCAGTCGAGCACACGATGTTTGTGTGTGGTTGTTTACGTCGGGCCGCTGCCATCGGATTTTGTACGCTCGGAAAATATAGGTCATCACCGCCATCGTCGTCATAATATCAAACGGCCTATATTTTAAGCGTACGTTTAACGTGCACGCGTGTCGTTATGTTTGTCATTATGTGCAGGCGCAAAACTGTTAAAACTGTTATTTTTATGACTTTAGGCGCAGTAAGGGGAGATGTTTCAAAGTAAAATAAAAATAAATGCACGCGCCTGGATCGACGGCCATAAAAAACCATATTGTAAACACACGCAGGTACATATTATATACTCGTAGTACTATATATAGTACGTATCGTGTAATAATATTATTGTATAAGTCGGTACGTGAAAGTCCCAATTGATACATTGTGAGCATATAAGTAGTATTAGCGTCGGAAGCGAACAAACCTCATTTTGGCCGTCCACCAAAACGCATAATAATTAATAATAATAATAATAACAAAGTATAAATAATAGAGTATCTTCATACTCTACATGTTTATACACCTAGACGGAGCAGCTATGGCTGTGACATAGTGTGTCGTAATAAAATATCGTTTTTATATATTTTTACTTTGTTTTTCTCACGACCTACGATCAAGAAAACGTATAGAGGCATGAAAAAATTTACATTGCGAAAATCTCGAGATCCTCGAAAAAAATGTGCTGTTTTTTTATTTGTTGAGTGAAGTGGAGGGGAGCTTTGAGGTCGTTGTCTCTTTACCTTAATGGTTTCGCCTTAGGGATATTTAACTTATTAGCTGGTATTTCTGTTGTCTCGGAGCAAACGTGTGTCCGTGATAACGGGTTTTTTTTTGCATCTGTCTATAAACGTGCTCTTGCTCTCTCTTTCATGCGTGCGTGTGGCCCGCCAACGAAGAATTCCGATCTAGCGTCCATCCGTCTGCGTACACCGGCGGCGTCGTCACGAGGACTCGAAGAGCTCGTTTAGCTCATCGAATGGAATTTTGACCATGGATTTAATAACACAATTTATGTTATTTAATTTTTACAATTTTTTTTTCCTCGAACACGCGGAAGCGTTTCGTATTTTCAATTACGTCATAACCACCGCAGCCGGCTGGCCGTGTGTATAGGAGATCGCGGAAGATAGGGTTGTTTTATTTACACCCACTCGCGACGTCGGCGCATTACACACCGCCGGATCCCACGCAATTACGTCACGCGGGCGTAACGCACCGACGAGAACGCCCGCGACGACACACTGACACCGATGTTGTGTCGTCTCGCCGCCGCCGTCACGGCAGTAGTATAGTATTGCGTGCTCTTGCGAAAAGCTGCGTTCGTTGTTGCAGGTCCCGCACGTTATTTCCTCGTCATCGATTTCTTCCGCCAATCGTACGTATATATAGATATAATATATATATATATATATATACTCGTATATATATAATATGTTAATTTCTCTCCTCTCCTCTATACCAATCATAATGATCATCTGTGCTGCCTTTCTATATATACAACGATTTTAATACACCAGTAGTTGCGTCTCTATTTGTAGCTTTCCGCCGTAGTACTTGTATTTTTCCATCTATTTACTGTTTATTTACCCGTGCTACATTCCGCACAGAACGTCAAACTGTGCGTCTATGTGTGTTCACGTTCACCTATGTATGTGTATATTATAATGTATGTGCGAGAGCGCAATCTTCGGATACGTATGTACACGCGTGAATGACCGCCAACAGGCTGCGCCTCCATCGACTTTCGGTCGTACATAACATTTTTATCGTTCTGAAATAGAGACGTGCGCCTCCCGTCTGGCCTGGCAGTATAGCCGGGCCGAGCATGTTTTTGGCACGGTGCTCCGTCTGACTCGGGTCACAGGGTCGCGTGCCGTCTGACCATCGTCCAAAAAAACTAGCGCCCTCCGAACCGCGTGCGCTAATAAGAAATGAATATAATATATTATACTTAGGTAGGTACTTATACATATACTGTCTAATGTCTATATATTCAACTCAATAATTCCCAAGTTTAATTGACGACGGCTTCGGCTATCTTGTCGTTAAATGTTTATTATTTGCACCGTAACATGTGTAACATGTGCCATTCTAACGACGGTGAAATCGTACAGATATATTCTTTATTTCTGCTGAAAATCTCACAAGTATATCATTATATACTCATTATATATTATATCAAGTATATTGTTATATTTTATAATATTATGTGCAATATGTTTTTCCCTTATGTTATCATAAGATAACCATAACACGATTCGGTAAACATGAATCATCGTCATTGTCAGCTGGGAATAACAAAATAAACACGCGTATTTTCCACATATAGATTCTTTCCCGCCTACCACTATTCGGAAACACATATTATGATTTTATGTTAATATTACGTATATATTATTATACCTATATACTTTATTCGGCCTTGCACATCATGTTGTGTCGAATGCACTCAAGAGGAGTCTTTTATTACGTAAACCATATTGTATAATGTACTCGATCACGATTAACCTAATAAAGGTCGCGCGCATCGTGTTTTTCGCACGTCTTTCGTCGCCGGCAGTGGCGATGGAGAGTCTCGTCGTTATTATAACATGGTATTATGCTGCTGCGGTTACCTATGTAATATAATTTTTATTGTAAAGGCGAAAAAAGAATTAAGCTCTATTTGATTATTTGACAAGAATGACGACGACGGCGCTGGCAAAATGTTTTACGGTTATGTCTTTTTATTTTTTAATCCAACATTTAGTATTTCGGTCGCCGCCGCCGCTACGGAGCGGGAGGAAACGTTTACGTCGGGCGATGAGCCAAATGACGTCAGTGGCCTCGGCCGCCGGTGCAATGTTTTACGCTTCTCTCCGCTCTCGCGTGCGTGTGCGTGTCGTGCCGAGGCCGCGACGGCGGGTGTTCGATTTCCTCGACGACTCCGGTCATCTTTGCGCCTTTTCTCCCCTTCTTTCTCAACCGCCATATCCTTCCGCACGCGTGTGCCGCCGCGACTTGCAATTTATTTACTCGGTTTCTACACTTTACTCTCTTTTCGCCCCGCACACTGAAACTAACTTATTTTCTTTTCGCAGATAGCGGCAGCTAAATCGTCCGCCTCCGCGTACCACCATCTGCAACCGCCACTGCAGACGCCGCAGCAGATCGTTGTTATGCCGCCACCTCCAACCATGCAACCGGCATCGCCACCTCTGCCGCAGGCACCGTCGACGCAGGCCACCCAGACGTCCGAGGTGCAGCAGGTACAGGTCAACGGCGGTGGTCAGTCGTTGCCCGCCGACAATACGGCCAACAACATCATGACGCCGGTGACGAAACGCAGCCCGAAAGACTACATTTTCGGAAAGGTCATCGGTGAGGGCAGTTACTCGACAGTACGTACACAATATAATATTGTACCCGAGTATATTATATTTAATATAATAAATAAATAAATAATATTATTTGATGCAATATATTATTGTACATTGTAATCGCACCACGACGCAACTGCAATACAATATAATATTATTATCACATCCATCATCTACTTATGTTAATATATAAAATGTGCACTTGTAATAACGATGACGTTATAATCATCATTATAATTTACGTCCCTGCAGGATAACTATTATCGGCAGTGTGCCATTTTAATTCGATTTTGATATCGCACAACATTATATTAGTGCACAGATTTATATAAATATAATAAACTATAGATTGCTACTTAGTGATAACGCCAGAACACAGCCATTGTGGTTGTGAGCTCTGCATTTCGATAACATCAGAACACAAAATGAATAATTTAATACTACTATTAGTAAATAGTAATACACTCACGATATTACTATTGAAAATCATTGGTAATTTAGCTAAATTTTATACATACATCATAAATATCATAAATTTATAAAATACCACAGCCCACAACCATCATGGTGGAAAATCGCCGTTTCCTGCGGTAACCTTATCCACGCGTATTGTAGTTGACAATCGATTTATTTTATACATGTGCATTATTAATATATCCTCAATACTATACAATCTTACTCCACCGCCTATGAATGCAAACTGTCTTATCACGCCAGGTGATTACAATGTACGCGCGGTCGATCCGACCTTCGCCAATAAATCGCATGATATTTGGCCACTCAATTTATACGAGTACTTTTTTTCTTCGCATGTGCCTATTGTTGTCTTTTAATATCATCATTAGTCATCAGTCATCGTCCATCACCGGAACGCCGACCTTTTCACGTATTCGCGAAACTCACTATCGCACATCGACACGCGTTACTCGTTGCGCGCCGATCCAACGTGGTGCTACACCGGCGTGGTGCCAGGCCGTGTTCTTTCCACCTTCTATACGTGGTCGCGTACGCGTTTATCTATCTCGAGGAAAACATTTCGGCATGTTACAATAACGTTTTATTGTCGTCGTGTTAAACTACGCGTCCGACGCAGAAACGACGGTGACCGACCCGAATGTCCTTAAAAAGACCTTTAACTCGTATCATAACATTATAATAATATTACAGTACACTACCGTGTCGCCGCCGACTCGACGTGTATATAAACCATTGACCTTGGTAGTGACTGTTTTTAGATCGGTTCAGTGACCGACGTTATCATCATCACACACACGCAAACCCGCAAGCGCGCGCGTTCATCGTGCACGCGTTCGTTTTTTGAATTAAAAATGTATTAATATCTAATCAATTTATCGTAGTATTATAAATTATAATACAATATTATAATTTATAATAGTGTACTTAAATGTTACCTTTCGAATTTTCCAGGTGTATTTGGCCAAAGACATTCACACAAGTCGTGAACATGCAAGTGAGTCTTATGTTTATATTACTATACACAGTACCTATACGATAGTATGTAGGGAACTAATTTACTTAGGGTAAATTCTAGTTTTATTGAAATTTTCACATAGAAAAATATTCGATCGTTCGATCTATTATTCATAATAATTTAATTTTGGTCGTCCATCGCCCGCTTGTGTGCATTTCATTGGATTATATTGTATGATCTTAAAACTTCGTTACCTTTGTATTTTTAGTCAACAAAACAATACGGCTGTGATGAATTAGTTTTCCACGTGTCAACGTTCAGTGGCAGCGAGTTGTGTTATTTTTTCAGACACGTGCATTACCATTGAACCAACGATTACGATAACGTACTCATTTGTTGTCCATTAATATTTATACGACTTCTTTTTTAATTAGTACCGGTTAGGTAACGCTTTACACTGGTGTTGACTCGGTCATCGACTTCATCGCACTTATCTCTCAAGTCGTTGTGCCCCAACGTTTTTCTGTCGTAGATGATGGGAGAAGAATCCAAAGTTATGTAAATTTTTCGTTGGATAAAGCCAGTATTTTCAGTATTAATTCTTTTATAGTATCTCGTCGTAATGAGGCACCAATGGCGTAGTATAATAATTATAAATTATTAACTACCTATTGTTCGAAATTACCATTTAAATTCAACTGTACACCGCTCAATAGTCTATAGAAAACGCCTCTAATTACTATAATATTCTTTTTAGGATAAAGCACAGTTTTCGTTGTCTGAATGCCTTTTTAATGTTTGTAGTTTTGCAATTAATTTTTTTTTTAATATACATAAGAGTCGCGTATTGTTTTGTATATTACTAAAATGTAACTTCTTATGTTCACTGATAGTATATATATTGAAGATGGGAAATTACTTTAAAGTTTGACTAATGAGAAAATATATTTTATTTTTACAGTCAAAGTTTGTCAAAAAAAGCAAATCATCAGGGAAAACAAACGCGATCAAGTTAAACGAGAAAAGGATGCACTGAATGTTTTAAGCAATTCTGGGTCCAGCTTTTTTGTCAAGTTATACTGCACTTTCCAAGACACTGAGCGACTCTGTATCCTTTTACTACTATGTGCATTTTATTTAATTGTTTTACCATATCTTACCTTATGACCAAAGTGTCACAGTCTTGCGTTTTTATTGTGGTTCTTTCCTTAACGTTCACTTGCAGACTTTGTGATGTCTTATGCAAAAAACGGTGACTTGTTGCCATACATCAATAAAGTAGGTTCGTTTGATGCAGCCTGCACTCGGTTCTACTCTGGTGAAATTCTACTTGCTCTTGAGCATTTGCATGATTTGAACATCATGCACAGGGATCTCAAGCCAGAGAACATACTACTTGATCATAATTTGCACATCAAAGTTGCGGATTTTGGATGTTCAAAGATACTTGAACAGCCGGACACGGTAGACAAATCCATTGTGAATGAAAACAATCCTAGAGCACGCAGTAACAGTTTTGTTGGCACTGCCCAGTATGTTAGTCCTGAACTGTTAACCGAGAAGACCATTTCACCTAGTTCGGACCTTTGGGCACTTGGCTGTATTATATACCAAATGATAGCCGGATTACCACCTTTCCGATCTAGGTATGTACAATGTATACACTATACATAAAACACATGATTACTATTATGAGCATTACCATGATGTGATATCATGAGTAATGATTGTGTATTTAATTATTTACTAATAATTGTGTTTTAATTGTTGTTGCACAGGAGTGAATACATGTTATTTAGGAAAATTCTAAGCCTTGATTATGATTACCCGAATGGATTCAATGCAGATGCCAAAGATTTGGTACAGAAATTGTTAGTGCTTGATCCAAATAAACGTCTTGGTTCCAAGGACACACAACGATATATATCTATTCGTTCACATCCATTCTACAAGGGTTTGGATTTTGATACATTACATACAACAAATCCTCCACCTATATACCCATACTTACCTGGAAACAGTGAAGAACAAGAACTTCGTAGCCACTACCGAGTTCCTGATCATTTGGAACCGGGTCTTGATGATAAACAATTGACTAGGTTACTAGGTCTTGATGGCCAAAGTAGTTCCACGACAACCCCAGAACCTGTACCTAGACCACGTAAACGGTCTGGTATTCTTCAGATGAATGATGAAGAAAAACAACACCAACTAAACCAACAGAGGTGTAATAATAAATGGCATTCTGTGGTAGAAGGCAATTTAATTATTAAACAAGGATTGGTTGACAAGCGAAAAGTGAGTTTTAATGTTTTTACTTAGGTATAACTTTTAGTTTTATGATTTTTGACTTACTGTCTTTTTTTTTTTTTTTAGGGTTTATTTGCCAGAAAACGCATGTTAATATTAACAACGGGTCCACATTTATATTATGCAGAGCCAGTAAATATGATTCTTAAAGGAGAAATACCCTGGAGTCCACAATTACGCGTGGAACCTAAAAACTTCAGAATATTTTTTGTTCATACGGTAATTATTACAAAATATCTATGAATTTTTTTTCATTTAAAAACAATTAAACAATTTTTTTATAAAATTATTATGTTTAAACATTGCACTTAATTTTCACAATTTTATTAATTAATTAAATTATTTTTACAGCCCAACCGAACTTATTACCTAGAAGATCCTCAAGGGTTTGCATTAGAATGGTGTAAAGCAATTGAAGAAATGCGAGTTAACACGTATGGTGTATCTAATAATACAACCTGCGCTTAACAAAACCGTTGTTCGGTGACTGTTTTTAGTATAATTTTAACTAAACTATTTTTCTTTTTAATTAAAAAACTCATGTTGATAATAATAATAATTTCAGTTTTTAGTTGATAATTAATATATTGTTGCAGTATTTTGTTTTAATGAAAATGATCTGCAAATATGTCTGTGATATTAAATTTTAATTTAATGTAAATTTTAACTTAGCGTTAAACAAAGTAATCATGTGTATAATACAAAATAATATTTAAGGTTAAGTAATTTATTAAATAATTATTATTAAAAAAATATCGCTGGTGACACTGCCCCTTGCCTCTGGAACAGGCTATGCTTGTTCGATAAAATTGTTAGAGTAATTATTTATTTTTAATATTTTTTTTTTCTTTCTCAAGATTGATTGGTTGTGCCTTTATTATAATTTATTTGTTTGTTTAATGTAATTTTTTTTTATGTTGAATTAGAATAGTTTCATGACAGGTCGGTTGTTATAAGTATAGGATTCTCTTATAAAACTTTAAATTCCGTTAATCATCGATATTGTGTTTTAAAACCCGTTGTTTAAATAATTTAAATTGTTGGTATAAAATTTTTATTTAAAATCTATCTTATTTAAAATAAAATAGAAAATTTTAAAAAATGTTTCCGCACCATTTCTATAACTATTTTTGAGAAAGAAAAAAATACTATGATTTTATAATCTATAATTTTTTATGTATTTATTTTAACTTTAATATATATTTGTATCTATAATTGATCCATACCCTTGTCCTCTATGGTAATGTTTGTAGAAACTTGTTTTGTAGTATTTTTTAAAAACACTATTCTAAACACGATATTTGCATGTATGCAGTATTTACTGTGATATATTTATTAAACATATTCAAATTAAAGAAAATAAATAATACTTAGATTGATTTAGATAATGATTAATTCTAGATAATTTTTAAAATAAATAATATTAATTAATCAAATTGTTCCTAAAAAAATTGTTAAAATACACTCACACAAACTCTAATTTACTTTTGTTTTATTAAATTACATATTATTATTCCTTTTTTTCAATTGTTAAATACATGTATTGACCTAATAGACCCAGTTACCCTTTCAGTAGTAGCTTAATTGTGTATGAAAATAAAATTTCCTTAAATATTTGTATATTTTTTTTTTTTAATCAAAACTTTAATGTAAACTAAATTATAGTTAAAGACCTATGTATATGTGGTACTTAGTACACCACACTATATATTAGTAAATGTTTAAGAGTGATTGTGTGTGCGCGTGTGTGTCTGTGTGTGCGTATTATATGTGTAATAACTGTTAAAAAAAAAAACAAGTTAAAGGAATAACATAAGAATTACATAAGTAAAGCCAGTGTGTTCATTATGCAATAACCTTATTTTACCAATACCTGTGTTTTGATATTGTAATTTTTTTTTTTTCGATAGCAAATATTATACGATTCATTTAGTGTTTTTACATTCTGTGTAAAACGGTGTCGTTCTCTAGCTTGTAAGGCCCTGGAAATGTGTTTGTTGCTCGTATATGTGTTTTGTGAGCAGGCGAAGTGTTGTTTGAAGTTACCTATCTTATGATTGATTTAAATTTAAATTTAAAATGTAATTAGTATAATAATGTGTAAGATAATATAACCCGATTAGGCAAATAAATAAATGAATTATAAACAATTTGAAAATATATATCGCCTATTATGTTCAATTTTTTTTTTTATCCTATATTGATATGTACCTATATGTGCTCTTTCTGGAGACAAGGCATTAAAATGCCCACCGTGTTCTTACATCTCGTCAAATAAAAACCTATTGCTACCAACGATAATGCTTTATTGCATTTATTTGAGTGTTCGATGGAAAACAAGAATTTTATTATTGTAGCTCTTCGTGAATCAACCCACACCACATGACAACGAAAATTGTAGCCACGTGAATCATTGACGCGCAAACTTTTCACACGTGTTCCCCTCGGACAGAGCGTCTGTTTATGATCTGTCGGCTCTACTCTATTGCGCACAAACCGATGCGACGAGTGTAATGTGAGAAGATTTGTCCGTTTAACTATGGCAAACACTTTGATACCAAATCATAATATAAAGCAAACATTTCACAAATGATTTGATATTAAATATCCGCGTCTGATCACTTTTAGTTTCCTTTACCTTCACCAAACCTTTCTCGTTGAACCATCGTCGAATTCCACTTTACCTAATGTACAATGGAAAACTATAAATCGTGAGAATTCATTCTTGTAGCATTGTAATTAATCGTACAACAAATTAAGGTTTTCCGTGATGGCGACCATACATTCGCATTTCGCAGTCGCACGGTTACTATCCGTAGTTCCGTAGCAAGGATTTTTAGGAAAGTCAGACGTTTGGTTTGGGATGACGAGACTATTGCCGTATTGAACAAGACAAGTCAAACGGATTTTTTGAGTTACATTTAGTAGGTACTCTTCAAACCCGAAATTCAATTGTTTCGTCGTGTATGAGTATGATACATAAATATTAAATGTAGATTATAATGATCAATATTAATCGGTGTAAAATAATTTTATGGAAATCATTTTAGATCACGTTTATTAAAAAAATAACATCGAATTAAAATGATCAAAATCAAAATGCATAACGAGATTCCTTATTGTCACTATATTATTAGTTATTACTTATTGCGTTGTCCATCTTTCAAGAGAACATTTTTGAAATTTAATAACACATTGTACCTAGTATTGATTATTATTATGTTTACTTTACATACTTAACCTAGCTACGTGTTTTTGATTTGAGATTTTTGTTAAGTAGTAACTTGTGATGAATAGAAATCGAGTATCGGGAGAAGACAATAAACAAATTCGAGTCATAATTTTTTTCCAAGACATTCACTGTAATGTGGGATTTTAAGAATTAATTTTTCTCATAGGTATTATCATTTATTATCAAATGTACTAAGTACTAGTAAATACTAGTATTTTTAATCAATGGTACTTATTATTTTCGTCATGTGGTTACAGGCGCAAGGTGTCGGCAATAAAAACGCACGTACCAAAAAAATATTCAAATATCCATCTATAATTAAAAATAATGTTTCTACTTTGGACATATTATGTCTCAATAATGAAAAAAAAATATTCACTTTTATTACAGTCACAACATAAATGCGTTATATGCTATCAATGTGTACGTGGTACGTCATACACATACTATCAATTGTATAGTGGTGATAAATAAATTGTTATTGTAATTTAGCGTGTAAGTAGAAAATAGTATTAACATAGGGTTAAACATAGGTGTAGCTGCTGATAACTAGACCTCTAGAGATAGTGTCAAGACAGACTAATATATTATAATATGTGAAGTTGTTAAATCAAAATATAATTACGTTAGTTTAATATTGATAATATTATATTTTTACAACAATAATTGTTACCTACGTAATAATTCAATTATTATTTGAATTTTTTTTTTTTTAGAAAATTATGATGTCGAATAATTAATATATTAGTTGTACGCAATGGATGATAATATTATGCAAGTGCCCACAAACATAATATCATAGTGTTATCTTGAATTGTTCTAATTATTATAATTACTTAATCGATAGTAAAAGTCGTGTATATTAATATAATGATCCGACAGCTAATTTTCTAACGTAATATTAATAAACACCGTTAAAACCGTGTACACGATAACCTAATATAATCGGTAATTACTAATTATACACATAGCATTTAATGCAAGAACAATATTATTATGCTCCATTGAAAAAAAATCGTAATTCTTGCTCAATGCTAAACTTTCATACAAGTTAAATTGCTTTATTATAACTAGGATTAACTATTATTAATTCGCTTTATGTTTATCTGCTTTATCAAGACATTAAAATAATCAACGTTATACTATTACAAAAAGACCCATGTAAAGTAATAATTATATTAAACTAATTAGATAGGTATTTAAAGATTTAATGTTAAAATTGTTAATAGACCATTATTACCACATATTAATATGTCTTCATAATGTGACTCTCATAATAATATGCATTATTATTGATTAGTAACTTAGTATGACTATTATTATTTTAAATTATAATTATAGTTTATAAATACATGGTGCGTTGGTAATAATTTAATTTTAGAATTCAGCTCTATTTATAAATGGTAAATTATCCTTTTGATTGAGTTAATGCTGCCATTTTATTAAATACAAATAAAAACAAAAACAATGGTCCATGTTTGTGGGTTATGAACACACACATTTTGTCATTTTGCGTCGTCGTCAACTCTACTGTGTAATAAACGTCTGTAGTTTAAACTGTTTTATATTTTTATCGGCCAGAATATAATGTAGTTCCTAAGTATTTGGGGCATGAAACTTAACGTAAATGAATTGTACACATATCTTTAATATTTCATGTTGCCAAATACCTGACGTAATTACTTGATATAATAATTACTTATTAAACACTTAGTTTGAATTTGTACTCTGGGAACGAGTACAATATATGTTTCTCGTAAAATTGTTTGAAAATAACGCTTTGTAATTTCCTCCAAAGTCCGATTTGATAATTAAATCGCGTATTTATAAGGTGTAAACGGTTAACCTGTTGGTTATTTTCTTCGGTTGAATACTAGTGGCGGAACAATTTTTCTGATTGATATAATATAACAAACAATTGCGGACACAAAAATACCAACTAGATATGAATTTAGGTAATAAATTAAGTACAGACTGGTAGCTACTCTAAAATGAATTGTTAGCTATTCAAAGTTCGATGATTATGTATTTATTAACTTTTTTATTTTAGAAATAATAATTAATTAAATATTTATAATTATATATTTAAGTATTTTTTGGTTGCGTCCGCAATTCACATTTAATTCTATAATTTTTATGCTCGCAATTACAATGTAGTTAACCTAATAACCGTAAATGTCCGCAATTATTATGTTATATCATTAGTCCCCAACTAGTTTGGAATATTTGTGTTCGTATCTCGCATATGAGCATTTTAGGATATGTCCGCAACTTTTTATTACTTTATTCGCAATTAGGAAGCACAGTTTTCTTCATTTAGCATAATATTAACGCGTGTTTTACCATCTCAGGTGGTTTTAGGATTTTATACGACAATGGTTATTATTAGATAAAAACTGTACAGCCGTAGGTACATTCCAACGTAACATGTCAAAAAATTTGCGCACTGTAACATTTACGATTTACCACGGGATTACCATGCAATTGATATAAGTTTCTATAGATAAACGGTTAAAGCTTGTCCCCTCTGAAGTTTTGCTACTATCGTCCCTCACAAATTGTATATTTATTGTCGTACACATATTTATACATTATTTTTAAGAATTTATTAAGTTACCATTGTTATAAAACCATTCAAACAATGTACTATCTAAAATGGGAATATGTTTTATCAATTGCGTTTCGCGAAATCTAGTTTTTAAATACGAAATGCTTGTTCTTACGAAACAATAAAATTTTTAACATATTAGATGCTTGTATAGGCTATAATAATATGAGTAGTTAGCAGAAAATCGTTTAACAATTTGTGGGAAAATATGCAAGTATCTATCGTTGGCACTTATAAGCTGTAGCTCTATAATAAATTATTATTCATATCTGACAATTTTTTTAATAGTAATTCGCTCAGTGAAACCATTTTTTCGATATGGCCATTATTATATCACGCACCATACTGTCGAAATAATAAGTTACGTTTTAAATTTGTTGTTTACAAGTCAAAATTAAGACATATTGATATAGGACTTATATGCATGTTGATAAGAACATTGTGATTATATGTACGATTATGATATTTATCATTGTTTGTCATTCGAATTTCGAATAAATATACTACATATAACTCATAAGTCATAAGTATAAAAATTGAAAATAATAATTGTTGGACTCGTATTAATAGGCCACGCAATGTTCTTGTTGTTTTGATTATGCAACCAAAACTACGCAGGTAACTAGTTAAGCTAAAATCACATTGTTTGTCATCCTGATACAATTAATATTAATATTGGATCTATAAATTTTGATAATAATTATCAAAATATTCTAACTCCCACCAACAAAATCTACCATGACATCTGGATCTGGTATAAATAAACTATATGATCGGCGCCACTGCTCTATACGCACAATGACTTGAAGTTAAAAAAAACACTTCATTATTATCCCAAATAATTTGTAAACATTTTCAAACAAATCAAAATACGTATTATAATTATAATCTACCCATATGTTTACCATTAATCTCCTAAGACCTCTACCACGTTTTGATGAATTTTTCCAACAAAAAATCGACTCTAAATTGTTTTTTTTTTTAACTTACGACTTATTTAATCTGATGTACTAAAGAATCTTTACAATATTAAAAACATTTATTTTTCATCTGTATTAATAATGTGCTCATTTTACATTATCAATTTTAAAATATAATATTAGTTACATAATAACATTGATTTTACATTAATTATTAATTACACATTTTAACTTACATAATTATAAGCTTATTTCATTACAACTTTTACCGTGGTATCCCTGGTGAAAATGTTTGTATTTTACCAGTTTAAGATCACCAGATTATATATAATTATTAAGTATTTATTAAAATTAAATTATAGTAATTCTGTATTAAAACATTTTAATTTAGATCCTTACATGATATGGTCTCTAACCTATAATGGATCGTGGTAAATATTTGACAGTTATACGTTTTTGTTATTATGTAAATCTGAAAATAGTGGATTTATTCATTTATACTATACAAGCTATCATGAGTAGTTCGAGTCATTCACTTATTTGATAAGTTTTAAGTTTTGGACTTTTGATAATATACCTAAAGCCCACTAGGATGCCCAATAGGTACGGAAAGACTCAACATTATAAGGAAAGAATACAACCTTTAACGAGTTTGAAAAGTAAAAGTAAAATAAATTTAAAAAAATAATAGTCAGACAAAAGGGTAAGGCAAATTAGATTGGACGAGTCACGGGAGTCGGGTGAGATCTAAGGACGGATGACTGATAATTATTGTCTTTTTAACTTTGAACTCCATGTACTCGTACCATTGGTTTATAAAACTTAATTCTAGCAAAGGAGTTTGGAATGTTTGAATCTTGGATGAATCAACTTTTATACCAAAAGATAGTTGACATCACTATTTAAGTATAAGCAGAGGCGTATATTATACATTATATATGGAGACAGATTATTAATGAGAGAGTTTCAACAGTTAAATTACCTTATAAAGAAAAAATTCGTAAATTGTATTTAAAAATTATAAGTCAATTTCTTATTCCATTTAGTGTTCATCAATGATGAGAAAGGTCGAGCCCACACATTTTCCCTCTTTTTCATGTACATACGACGATAATTAAAAGAACTTAATAGTACCGCTATCAGATTAGCTATAAAAACCTAATAAAAAACTAAAATATCTTGTAATAATATAACCTCTTTAGACTAATACACAAATTAATTGTTCTGAAAATTGAACGAGAAACAAGTACGTAATATTGATAAAGTTACTGTTTAGTGATGGTTATATATTTTTGAATTAGTATTTTAGTAGAAGTGAAGCCTCCTTAGATAATATAATTTAAAATTGTAGCACAGTGGAAGTAATCACCTAACTACACTCGTTCGATTATTTTACAATCAACAAGCGGGGAATTTATTGAAAGTCAGTTAAATTTTGAAAATTGACATTTTCAATATTTTCATTAGAATGCCCACTACCTGGACTGTTATGGATGCGTGCGTGCGATGAAATAAGACGGTTAACTCCTTCATGCATGAATTTTAATTTTTTCAGAAAAAAATATGTACTTACTGGAAAAAAAACGTTATTGGTATCATGGGAAGATTATTAAAAAATATGTCTGAGCTAAACTTTCTCGTAAAATTAATCTGGGTTTAGTTTGTGCCATAAACGGCATAACGCGAACCAAAAATATGTTTGTGCCACATTTGGCCATCATGAAATATTTGTTAGTGCAATTTCTGGCTCTTCATACTTTAATTGTCTTTAATTACACATAATAACAGCTTACGTATTTACAATTGGATCATAGCAAAAAATGAATTTATAGATATATAATTTATATATTAATTGTTTGGCTACAAAATAAAGATAGGTAAATGGATTATACAACCCATATTCCGTTACGGTTAATGTTGGGGGGCCTTTGATGTTTAATGTCAAAGAACATTTTTAACGTTTCAGCGCCACTGATGGTATAAAGCAACGTTTGATCCGTACCAAGGAACGTGTGTGTTATATAATAAGTAGGGCCCGGATTTTAATGCACTAAAAATCATTGAAAAATGTTCTAAAAAATATCTAAAAATGCCTTTAAAAATACATTTAACCAGGAAAATGACCTTAAAAAATGACTTATATATTTTTATTAAATTATTGTTTTATTGGTCATTTATAATATTTTAATTTTATTAAAAAAAAACAACTGAAAATCGAAAAAAATTGACTTGCGACTATTGACGATAGATTTGACTGTTTGATTGGAGGCTGTATTGTTCATTTTAAACATACTAAAATATGCACTTAAGATTATGTTAAATTCTACGTTAAGCTATTTTACCTATAAAATGTTCAGCATTGCATTGAACAATAATATATTGTTTAATATTTTCAAACACCAATGATCTTCTATTGTCCGAAAGAATATTTTTATATGTTGAAAAACTTCTTTCGACGTCCACGGATGTTATAGAAGTATATTTAAAATGACAAATATCATCTGGAGTTAATTCTCCTGGTATGTTTTTTAGAGCGGTTTCGTTACCTTCTAAAATACTTGAAATCGTTTCCATTAAAGTATAACCATTATTTTTATTTAAAAAATTTCTAATTTTTTCTTTATTGCTTCTTCATAACGGCTTGTATTATTTAAAATACAAGTTTTAGCATTATTTACGATACCAATTGCCTCAACTAGAGGTATACCTGATGCTTCAAGGCGTGTTATACAGCTTGGTATATTTCCATAGTTGGCTTTTATGAATATCAAGTTAGCTTCAATTTTTTTGTCTGCCATTAAATTTTGCGCTTTTTGATAGCTATGGCATCGTTTTCTTCAAATCCATCAATAACTGTTTTAATAAATTGAAAATATTCACAGTAGTATACCGATGCTTCTAACGAAGTACCCCAACGTGTCCGTATTGGTTGAGGTGGTAAAGGAATAGTTGGGCCCATACATTTAAACTTTAGAACTCTGGAAGGTGCTTTTAAAAAAAATTTCTTTACATTCGATACCAATGCATCCACTTTAGGAAAATGCTCTCGCACTTTTTCAGCTATCCTATGTAGACCATGTGCAAGGCATGTAACGTGTTGTTCCATTTTTAAATACAGAGCTTTTATATTTTTACCAGCTTTAACCATGTATGGAGCTGCGTCGCAGACGAACAATAAAACATTATCGTGTTTTACTCCGTTTGGCCATATTATACCCATAGATCTGTCAAACAATTTGGTAATAGTGCTATTATTAGCTTTTTTCAGCACTTCACAGTTTAATAAAAAAGATTTTCCGGGCTCAGATATTTCTAGTGTACCAACTACTACATCGGCAACATATCTACCTTCGACGTCAGAGGTCTCATCAATGCTAACCCATATTTTTTTGTTTTAAACGTATTTTCGAATAGAATTAATAGTTTCATTAAAACATTTATCGACATAGTTTTTTTCGCAAAGTAGACTCATCTAGCATTTTTTTGTCTGTATGTTTTTCTAAAAAATTACTGAGTAACTTGTTGTTCAGTTTATTGAATGGAATATTCGCAGATAACATAGCTATGCAACGTTCTTCATTAAAAATGTTTGTTTTATCATTGTTTAATACGTTATTTAAGAGCTGTTGAGGTTTTTCATTTTTTTTTTCATCAATTTTAATCCATTAATATGTTTTTTTCTTGAAATATGTTGCTGAATTGAAATTTTTTTTTCAGCCGCAACTTTAATGTTACAAATTTTACAGAGTAAATACGTCTCTACCAAATTCATTTACGTAGCCACTCAAGCGCGAAGAAGTAGATTCTTTTATTTTAGGCATTGTACGAACGAACGAATTAACACAACGTAAAACGAAATAAACGCGACCATGACGTGACACGAACTAACCGATTATAATAATATTATTTATTATTTGCCAAGTTCGAGCGATTATAAATAAAGATAAGATAGACAATATTGTATGTTTAGAATAGTTTATAAATTGTAAGAAAAACCCCGAAAAACACGAGTAATATTTTGAGTTATTAAGTCGTATTAGAGATTTAATACTGTTAGTATAATATTTAATCTATGGCCGTAAAATGTATGAATACTATATGTTTATATATTATACAAATATGCATTAAAAACGAAAAAATTACCGAAAAATGCTAAAATATGTTCTAATAATGAAAAAATATTGAAATATGCAAAAAAAAGCAAAATAATGCAAAATAAAAATTTCACCTTTGTAGTCTCTGTTACATGAATCAAATTATAAACTTGGAAAGCATTGTCTAAGATTAACCAAAAAAAGATGCATTTTGCATTTAAATCCGGGCCCTAATAATAAGGCTCAGTGCAATCGATTGGAATAACCAAATTATTGTTCTAATGTTGAGAGGTCAACTGTCTGTAGCCTATAATCGCCCTTGTAAGAGTTTCCGTTAATGTATTAACACTATTAACATCGTATTACAGATTGGTGTTGGAAAGCGAAGGAGAGGTGTAATATAATATTGGCTGATTATATTTTATCTGTAAGACGAGGGTATCCCATATTAAGTGTTAATCGAATGTTATACACTTACACTTCATACTTAAAATTCAAAAGCAAATTTATAGGATTTACATGTTAATGTGGATTTATTATGTAAACGACATTCCTTTCATAAGAACCTGAAGTACATATATAAATAAAACATGAATATGCATCGTGCATCTTTTTTCCAGAATGGAACAAGGCTGATTTATTATACTTAAACATATTATACATTTGCTATATATTATTAGTTGTCAATGAAAATTAAAAACTAAAGGAGTTACCCATGTGCATGTGCCACTATATACATTTTTGACCTTCTTAATATAATCCATAGAATAAACATCTGTGAAGTGAGTCGATAATATTTAACTGGTTTTTTGGAAAACTCGGTTCCCTAAGTTCCCTTAGTGCATACAAATTATTATTATTCAAATATTTATATTTGTACTTATTTTTGCATAAAATATAATTAAAATACTTTAGTGAAGAGCTATATGCTTTTTGTTTTGTAAGTCTCTACCAAAGAAAAAAAAAAAATTGAAAACTTTAATGTGCTAATGTTACTAGTATACTATAGCAATTTTATAAATTCTTAAGTATGACAATATAGTTATGATAATATTATGTATATTATATAATATTGTATTATTGTTATATAAATATTAATATAATCTGTGTTTCTTTCGCAATAATTGTAATTTTTTCCATCTCTTAACAGTAAAATGATTTATTAGGGGGTTTTATGTATAGAATATTTCAGTGAAATCTGAAATACAACGAAGATTATTTAGGTATTAATTGAATAGATCATATTTTAATACATAAATAATGTGCGACAGCAAGATCAATTAACAGTATGGATTACGTTTTAGTTTCATTTGAATTTTATGATAATAAAATAAAATAAATAAATATTTATAAATACGACTTGGTATCCAATGTATCCTACAAGAAAAAATAAATAGTAAAAGAACTTCTGGAAGAAGATGAATATCATGGCTAGCCAACCTCAGAACATGGTTTGACAAAAATTGTATAGAATTACTCCGGAGTGCCACTAACAAAACTATAGTACACTAATGTCAACAATTATGATCGTCAACATTCGAAACGGATCGACACATTAATAATAAGAAGTAGATGATATAACTTTTTTTTTCTGTCTGAACCGACGACGCCCAAAGAATTGCGTGGGCAATATTTATTTATCTACGCCATCGTTAACTGACAAGTCACAAGTCAATATAATATTATTCATAGTGATATACGGTCTCTCTCTCTCTCTCTCTCTCTCTCTCTCTCTTTGTTTAGGAAACAACACCAATATTGTATAAATGAGTTTCCATTAGAGTGAGACCGCTAGTATATATATGTATATGTATAGATGTATTACCTAAAACAAACGATGTAATCGTCCTAATGGCTATGTACTATGCATTATACTACATTCATATTGTTATATTAAATTCTTAAGTATTTCATTTATTTGCAAGTTCTATGGTTTTGTAAAGTTTGACAGCAAAGAAAAAAAAAAAACTTTAAATTTGCCTACCATACATTATACGGTGGAAACGATTTCGCAGAGTATGCAGTGGAATCGTGAAGATTTGCAATATGACCATATTTTATAAACGTACTGCACGATTCCGCATGATATTAAATGTAGCATTGCTGTACCATCCGTTTAACGTGGGTTTTGGTGGCTATTTATTACCAAGAAAATGTGTTGACAATTTTCTTATTGTATATTGTACACACAACACCAGTATTATTGTTTATTACACTTATCACATATTTATTGGACGGGTACAGTAATTTAAGACAACCGCTGTTATATCCTATATTATGTTATGGATATTTATATTATTATTTGTTCGCTGCATTTTATCGAAAGCATTATTTATTGAATCGCATTACATCATAATAAAAGTATTTTATACCACATAACAGTGTGCTCATATATTGATAATGAACATAAAATATCTACCAAATGTAATTAAAATCTATTACAATATTCATTGCCATTAATTGGCCAAAGATATACCATATACAGTAAAATGTCCATGACCATATTAATAATTATCAAGAGAATAATTTTTTTATTTTAATCATTACTTATTTCAATAAATATTTTTAGTGTATATTATTTTAATAAGCCCTATAATATAATATAGTATAACATTAATATATTTTGGAGTACGATGGTCTATCTTGTTTTCTTGATATCTTTGCTTAACTATTTAGAAATTTGGTAAATGAGTAAATGAGTATATGATTATTGATGGTGACGTAAAAATATCATCTTCTGTGTACGTTAATATAGGGGGAATGGGACGATTCGGCGCGGACATTTCGACGATATGTCGATACAACGATGGTTGTTTCGGCGATAGGTTGATGATATCATTTTATTTATACTTGTATTATATTATTATACAATTTTTATTGGCTGATAGTGGACCTAGTAATGAGAGAATTTTAATATTTGGTCGACCACTTGGTCTTAAGTTATTAAAAGATTCAAAATTTTGGTACATGGATGGAACTTTTAAAGTGGCGCCAACTTTGTTATGTCAAGTTTATGTGATTTTAGTTGAATTTTTAGGGGAAGTTCACCCTGCAATTTATTCGTTACTACCTAACAAAAAGGAAACAACCTATGAAAAATTATTTAGTATGGTTAATACATTACAATCTGATTTAAAACCACAATCAATTGCTTGTGACTTCGAACTTGGTGCCATAACAGCGATAAAAAATTCATTTGAAGACGTAAATATTTTCGAATGTTATTTTCATTTAAGTCAAAATTTTTTGAAAAAATTTGGAGACTTACATTTATTATCAAGGTATAATAATGAAGCAGACTTTTGTGTTTCCGCCAAATTAATTATTGCATTAGAATTCATACCTTTGAGTAATTTGGATATGGCTGCTGATGAATTAGCAGACGAACTTCCAGATGAGCTAATGCCATTATTTGAGTGGTTTGAAGAATTTTACACCGGGAAGAAAAATCGACGTATCGGAAGGAGAAAACCACGCTATTCGCCCGACATGTGGAATCTTTACCAAAGAATTCTAGAAGGTAAAGACCGAACAAATAATCATGCCGAGGCGGTGAACAGGCGTTTAAATATACAAATAGGAACTCATCCAACAATTTGGACCTTTATATCAAACCTTAAAAAATCCAAGCGGGACATGATACATATTACGAGCATCTTGTGTTAGGAAACAGTCCTCCTAGGAAGATGAAAAAATTCGTAGACACTGATAAACGTATAAAAAATTAATCGATAATTATGATTGTAACAATAAAATGATTTTTCTTAAAGGTATTGCACACAATATAGCTTTAAAATAAGATTTTATATATTTAATATTATAGTATTTTTAATTTTTTTTAAGCAATATACTTTAAAATATAATTCTGATTGTAATAATAAAATAAAATATACCTACTGTAAATAATATTTCTTTAAAATAAGATTTTATATATTAGGTACTTTTTTTTTTTTAATATTTCTTAGAACGATTGATGTTTACTAAAAATGTATTTGGATTCATACAATTTTTTTTTATTTCTAATTGCCTTTTTTATCGCCGAAATGGTCACGCGTCAAAATGTAATTTCGCCGAAACATCTGCGCCGAAACGTCCGCGCCGAAACGTTCGTGCCGAAACATCCTAGATCCTAATATAGGCGTTTAACGGATGGTATGGTGACGCTGCATTTAAATTAGTCCACTACACGTCTACATACCATTGACAAGTAAATACTACAACAGTTTTGGGTAAGTTAAAAAATGGTTAGAAAGAAAGTTTAAATTTCAAAAATAAGAAGGTAAAAACGTGTGATGATGTTTTTTGTTTTTGTTATGTTGACATTTAAGTAAATTAAATTTTAAACTAAATCAAATTGTTATAATATATATATATAATAAAGAAATAGTTTATAATTCGACTGTTAAAATAAATAATAGTATTTACCTACTTTATTATACTTATGTACCTCTTGTAATTTTTTTAAATTTTTGTAACTTGAAATAGTTTTAAATTTTAAATTCGTTTCATAAACTTATATTTAAATGACTTATTTATTTATGGTAAAGTTAACTGTACGCTTAATTCCAATAGAATCTTGTTAATTTTGTTTTGGCATTGAATTTTGATAATATTATGATTCATATTGCGGTTTATATAATGGGTTACACTATACAGCTAACAGATTTTAAATGTGACAAGAGTCAGATTTTAGAAATAAAATTAATTACAACTATATTGATGAAATACAAGTGTACTACAAGTGATTTTAAACAGAAAATTAGGTATTCAAAATGTGGTGTTTGTAATACCATTGATTATAAATACTACTATACCATACCAATTACCTACTGCAGAGCACTTAATACCAGTTCTTATAACTTAAAAATTAAGATTTCCGGTTATAATCATGGCATAGATGTATTTAAAATTTAAAATTATCATATCAACATTTTAAATTCTTATTTAATATAATTATAATACAATAATTATATCTATCGGTGTAATCGGCTTTACGGTTATTTTACTAGTTATTTTCTTTTTTTTTTTGTTTTATTTATCACACACGTTTTGTTCATAATACTATGTTCATTTTTAGAACAGCGAATGAAATATTTGTGTATTTGGCAAACCGGTCGATCTTGAATTATACTAAGAATTTCGCATGATTATAAAAATGGCATATTAATTGTTTATTAAGCCAGAGGGTGTCGGATAATACTGATTAAGGGGTTGCGTATATTATGAGTCGTATTTTTGAAATAGTTCCGAGAAATTGACTATTTACAAGAATATTTTAGTATATTTCGTAGAAACTTTATAAGTGGTGGAAGTTAAGTTCCAAAAGGTGTAAAATTTATGCATACGTATAAAATAATAAATATAATTATATAACTTTTCGGTTCACACCGGTTCACATGAACAACGTGTAGGTATATTATGATCGGGTAATGTGCAAAACGATCAACTTAAGTTTTATGTAGGTTTTTACCCCATTGTATTTAACTCGTAAAATGTAGCATCTTAAATAAATTGCGTATGAATATCATAAGAATAGTTGTTGATAATAAATATAATATGATGTAGATATAGGTAGGTGAAGAGCCTCGGGATACCTTGAAAATATCTTCTGGGTAGACATTTTAGAAAATCAAGTTTCTTCTACATCTACTTTCGAATTGTAATAATAATTTAAATAAATTGCTCAATTGGTTGCAATAAGTTTGAATAAATAATATAATAAAACACTCGTTTTAACCATATGCTTAAAATTTATCTTATTATTAAAAATAAGAAATGTTTTTCTAATTGCTCAAAAATAATCGATTTTAAGGATGAATCCAAAAGTACCAACTTTTTAAGTATCTATTTATACATTAATCTACAATATTCATAATTTTTAAAATTATCTATATATTATATTATAAATATAAAAGCTAAATACCACAGACTTACTTATGTAAAAAAATATTAAGCATACTCTGTTTCAAATTATGATGTTAAAAATTGACAAGTAATTTTACATTTGAAACTCTGGTATACGGTATAATAGACAAGTTGAAGGCTATTACGTAATATTGACTACTAACATTTATTTTCAAAATTACATTCTTATATTAAAATTATTATAAAGTTAACAGTTTTTAAACTAAATTAATATTTTTACTATCTTAATGACCCGGTGAGATTCAAATAATTTCTAGATATCCTTAATATCGTAAACATCGTAACGTGTCGTCGAATCTTTATTTTTATTAATACAATTAATTTCAGTTTTGCCGTTTACATAAAAATATCATTTATTTTATAATAAAATAAAAATATTATATTATATAATAAATGATTATACTTATATATTTGGACTTTTTTTTAAAAGTCGAGAGGTGTCCAAACATGGAGGACATCCCCCAAAATACGTCACTGAGCGGACGTATTATTTTTGAAAAATACAAACTCAGTACTTAGCTGATTATTGATAATAAAATAAGAATAATAAAATAAATAATAAATAAAATAATAAAATAATTTCCGCCTGCCGGTATCATCGGACATCTATCAACTTATCGACACGCTTTCGTACTTTGTCGACTTCACGATATTTCTTACGCTTTCGGCATTGCTCCCCGACTACGATGCATTCATATAGTGGAATTGTATAAACGCTTCAAACTTTTCAGTTTCCATTGTATTTGAATCGAAAGGCGTATCACGATGAAAGTTAATGAATTCGTCGCCATCACGTAATTTATCATCACGCTTACGTTTCCGCGGTTCTCGCATCAACTTCGATCTCGTTTTTGGAACCATAGTGTATTATTGCAATATAATATGGTATTTTAATAATTATTATTATGACGTTATGGTGTCACACAGTTTTATAGAATGGCCCCAGTCATAAGAAATATATATATATATATATATATATATATATATATATATATATATAAAACAGAAAGTGGGGGGGGGGGTATGTAGATCTCTCCACCCGAGAAAGATT